>CAJFCP010025592.1:0-12363 GCA_904066005.1 Synergus itoensis
GTACTGGTGCAGTACTGGTGCAGTATTGTTGCAGTACTGCAGTACTGTACAGTACTGATCCAATGGTAAAGTCAGTACTATGCCAGTTTTGGCTACCCAATAATGGCACGTTACAACTGGTGTAGTAACACGCCGGTTGTATGTATCGGCTTAACCATGTAATTTCCACTTGGGCAGTGTATCATTCATTCTGTAATAAAACTCTATCAGATCTTATCCAATCACGATGTGTATTAAATTATATGTTTTTTATATTATCTTTTCCCAAGTAAAAGTCCATATTTTCTAAAATTAGACAACTTTGTAAAAATGTACAAGAATTTATTTTCATTTAATATAATATGTACACTTAAAGAGTTAATATTTTAAATGCATGATTTTTGGTCGCAATCGCACATAAACTCTGATAATGAGAAGAATATCTATTTCTTATAATAAATGTTGGTCGAATACCTAGGTAGAATTTCTTTTCACTGAAATCGCTTAGTCTTACGAAACTTCTACATTATTTGTGAGTGTGGCTACGTAAACAGTTCCCTCTACTTCGACTCGCAACAATTTAACTTAACAATTTAACTTAACAATTTAACTCGCAACTCATTTAACGTTGGTATTATTCCTTACGTTTGAAATATACAAAAGATATTGTTTTCTGGGGGTTTTTGAAGTCAGTGAATAGTATTTTTTATAGAAAAAGATTTGGTTTCTGTAAAAAAGAGCGTATACAATTGGATAGAAATGGGGGTTAGTATTTTTAATAGAATAAGATTGGATTTATATTTAAAAAGCGTATTAAAGTGGATAGGAATATGGGAGATTGTTTTAAATAGAAATGGACTGGATATTTATTAAAGGAACTTATTGAAATGGATAGGATTTTTGTTAAAAAGAACTTACAAAAATGGATTGGATTTTTTTAAAGGAATCTATAGGAACGGATTGGATTTTTTTTAAAGGAGTTAAAGGAATGGATTGAATTTTTCTTAAAGGAACTTAAAGGAATTGATTGGATTTTTGTTAAAGGAAGCCATAAGAATGGATAGGAATTACTGGGACACTGTTCCATTTCGCGCTGATAGAAATCCATAGCAATTTCTGTCCCAAAATTTGATTAAAATTGATTGCCTTTTCAGTGGGACACCGTGAAACAGTTCTGATAGAAATGATTATTCATTATGATATAAAAAACACTTGATAAAAATATAAAGAAAATCCTATCCACTTTTGAGACAGAAAACGGATTTAAACTTTGAAATAAATAAATAAATAAATTAGATAATTAATTAATTAATTAATTAATTTTGAAATTTTTTTCTATCAAATCCTATCCAACTTTTACAGCAGGGGAGGGTGAGAATCTGGGTTCCTACTGTGCCACATGTTCCTACAGGTTTAGCATGCCGAAACAAGAAGATGGTTTCATGAAGATTCCTCCACTAAAAAGATTCCTCTATGAGGAAGCAATAAATTTATTATTAATGGTGCAGTGAGATATTGCAGAATGAACCGTGATACCGTCTTTTATAGGCATTTGCCACATTTTACAGTAAAATAGCGTAAGAGGCCAGGCTTTCATTTCTGATAAATTTGTGTTTTTGCTAACAGTTATAAATAGTTCTGAGGAATCAATGAGTGGGTTAACATACAAATCTCTTTGTTCATTGTACTCTTGCCCAATCAAGAATATTTCTTCATTGCAGCATTTGACAATGTTTAAAACTTTTATAAGAACTCTACCTTTTAGACAAATTGCACTGTCCTTTTCTTTTCTGCAATCTATCTGAAAGTTGTCTCCTACAAAACGTTTATATTGCTCTATTACATTCCCCTGAACTTTACAAACCGGCCCGTTCTTATGAAAATCCCTCAGAGGTGGCTCGTCCTGAACATCATCATTTAACTTATCGCCCATAGCTATTTCTTGAATACTACGTTTATTGATTTGCTGAACAGCATTATCGTATTTGCGAATATGACGTTTCGCCAATGTCATGTAATTTTCAAAACGAAATGCGCTGAAATCGTCAAGGGGTCCGAAAATACGTACATCTGCTGACAAGTGTAACAAATTGTGAATATTGTGTGAAATTTGTTCCTTTCCGTATATATTTTGAAATCCTTTGACAAATTCGACAATTAACTGTTCAGCCGAATCAATATTTTCAGAAAACTTTACTAAATTCCTGTCAATAAGAATTCTAATCGCCGCATGCAGATGGATGAAATTGTCATACAGTGCTTGCTGAAGAATTCCCTTGAGTACTACGGGTCCTGTATATAATAAAAATGACCTGAATTCTGTTGCTTTCCAGAAATGAAATAAACGAATATCCCGAGGACGTCTAGGGAATTCAATGGGTGTGCTTTTAGATATTGCAAGCAATCTTTGTGTAATATTTTCAACGTCCTGCCTGCCTAACCGATACGTTTTAGAGCCTTGGAGCCACAGATGAATCAGACGCTTCATCACTCCCAACATGACTAAATGCATACAGTCTAGGGGAACACGCGTGACACCTAGAAATCCCGGTATGCGCAACAAACTAGTACATCCGTGTTGATAATTATTTCTGTACGCGTTGATCGCAAAATCTTCGTCAGTGCGAAAAAGAACGTTGCATGGATTTTCTTCAAATGGGAAACACACTCGTCCTTTCCTTTGAACCTTACGGCCTTTTGGTACCTCCCACGTACCCTCCTGAGTACATTTCGAGCAACTGTTGTATCCACTGTGATCTGCAGTGTTGAGAACCATACTTTTTGTTGGAGCATCGCACACTAAAGCATGGAAATGTATTTCAAAATCTTGGCCATCTATACTTTGTTTAGAGCTACATAATTCTTGCAGCTCATTCACAAAATAATCAAGAAATTGATTAGGGTCTTTAGGTTTTCTTGCCCCAATATACATGCCTACTATATAAACCTTCTTCAGTAATGTATCTGAACACAAAATAAGCCACAGTGACTTCTCTGAAGATTTATATATTGGCAAACCGTCTATATTGAAAAGAAATCTAATCTTTCTATCTACAATCCCATGCTTTAGATAGTGACGTCCAATCTCCTCTACGGATTTGATAAGACCGAAATGACAGTATTTGGCATCGTCAGACATGTCAATCATCTTAACATTTCTTGGAGTTTTCAACAAAGTAGAACTGTCACGTGGCAACACAAGATCAGTTTGGTTACTCAGAATTGTTAAAAGACCATTGAGAGCTTTGTGGGAAATACCATAAGTGAGAGCCCAAAGAGAGAGTAGTTTTTGGGTCTTTTTGGAGCGATCTAAACGGTGATCGTCCCCCGAAAAAGATTCATCCGGAAAAGTGGTGTTGTCACTGCTCGCTTCTTGGTCAACAGGTACTTGAGCATCATCCCATTCAAAGTCGCTATCAGATTTATTGCCATTATCGACTTCAGAATCACTGTTAGTATCAGTATCTCCATCATATTGAAGAGACTCAACAACTGCCAAACTAATATCCGTATTATGAAACTCAGGCAGAAAAATTGGACCATCTTCTTGTTGCGGAATGTAAGTCGCATCACCCACTTCCAAATTAGAATCCATTGATTCCATCGCATCATCCAGTTTCAAATCAGAATTTATCACGTCCATTGAGGAACTTTGCACGTTGTTGGATCCATACAATATATAATTCATATCGGCAGCCACATTGGCTGCTTTTATTCTCCTCCAATGGCGAGCAGTGATACCCATTCTAGGTACTTTTTTTCCCATTTTTCCGAATTATTGTAGTCGATTCTGTAAAAATAAAAGAATAAAAATATAAACACGCTGAAACATTTTTCGTTATATCTTTTAAACCAATAAACATTTTATAAGTTTCACATTGGCTTAAATTAAAAATAAGCATTCAAAGATAATGTAAAATAAATTTTAAAAATAATGTAAATAAATAATCAATGATAAAATAAATGTTCTGTTGAAAAAAAATGCTGAAAAGTATAACATAAGAATAATACTCGTAACAAATAATAATCATACTTCAACAAAAGTACTATTGTCATAAACCTTTTAATAAACAATTAGAAATTTGTTATCACGTTTTAATCACCTAATGCATTTAAAAAATATGTTTGAAACAGATTATTTAAAATAATCAATTTTAATCATTAAACATTTCTTATTTTTAATAACAAAAATTACTTGTTATTGAAATAGTACTGTTCACTTGTCTGGAAGATGTTACAGTTGAGAAAATAATTTTGTATATATTTTTTCTTATTAAAAATAAAAATTCTTTAATTATTACAATTGATTATTTTAAATAAAAATCTTATATATTTAAATTAAATAACATATTTCTATGAAAAAATAAAAATAAATTTCGAATTGTTTATTGAAATGTTTATAACAATAGTAATTGTTGAGATATGGTCATTATTTGTTGCGAGTACTATTCTTATGGGATATTTCAGCATTTTCACTCAACAAAAATTTATTTTGTCATCGAGCACCTCATCCATATATTTGTTTATAATAATTGGTTTATAACAATTAGCATCAAACCTAAACTAATTAGATACGTTTCTTATATGAGTGCCAATATTGATTCAGATGCCCAGTATAATTATTGAGGTCTTTTATTCTGAGAAAAAAAATCATATCACGCTCTCGAAGCTGACCCCACTCTAAAAAATTAACTATACATCTAATGAAAAGTACCCAACGGTCCACTCTGAAGTTTTCAGGAGATATTCTCAAAACTAGGAAAAATATTTTAATCCCTGAAAAAACGATTTTTAAGAGGTCCATTTTCCAAAAATTGTTACGTTGTTGTGGCTACGCAACGAGCAGGAGAAAAATACGTATCGAATATCGAAAAACTGTAATGCTAAAATGCGTGGACCCGATTCCAAAGGTGCATACCGACTGGCGCAATTCACGCGATTTTCGCGATCACGCGATGGCGAAGCGACGACGTGACAACGACACCTACTTCCGTCGCTCATCGCCTGAAAAAAGCGACGAGATAGAAATATATTCTATCTCATCGCGAGAATCGCAAGTCGATAAATATTGCAAACATCAATTGCTATGCAAATGTATTATATAATAATAAAACTTGTATAAATAATTCAGATAGAACTAGGTTGGTTAATAATTTTATACTTATTGCGTGGGCTCTTAAAAATAATTTTTAACATTGTTTAAGGGCTTTAAGGGTGTTGCAGAAGAAGAGGTTATGTGCACTTGTTAACACTTAATCGCACGTCTGAAAAACAAACGCATCGCCGAAATCGCGTCATACATTTCTCGGCGATGAGCGACGGAAGTAGGTGTCGCTGTCACGTCGTCGCTTCGCCATCGTGTGATCGCGAGAGTCGCGTGAATCGATCAGTACGACGGTAATGCGTCGTATATCGATAATCGCGGGTGACGCGGGAAATTTTAAATATTTATATT
Source organism: Synergus itoensis (assembly GCA_904066005.1). Lineage (NCBI taxonomy): Eukaryota > Metazoa > Arthropoda > Insecta > Hymenoptera > Cynipidae > Synergus > Synergus itoensis. The sequence continues at coordinate 5,435 of CAJFCP010025592.1, forward strand.
GTACAAAATCGCTTAAATATGTTATGCCACTTACATGTATATTCAGGGTTGGTTAGTGACGAGTCAATTAAAGTTTTCTACCCTTATCGGTCAGTAATTGGTCATTACAGATTACCCGAGAAATTTTAAATCTTTTCACATGGTAGAGTCTGGTAAAGAGACAGATATACTTAAAAAAATTGTTTAATAAAAAAATTAATTAATTCATTAATTATTAACAAAATAATAATAATAATAATAAAGGTAATAATTATATTCATTATTGATTATTAATTATTTCATATTATTATAGAAATAATATAAAATATGAAAATTATAAAATAAATTTTTTATGCATATAAATTAATTTAATGTTTATTAATTACTTGAGAAAAAAAAATTAAATTAGTGTATTCAACAGTGTCGTTATTAATTTTACAACATTCGACAACTGTCGAATAGGCTAATTCAATTTTAAAGAAATATAAAATATCGTAAAATATAACACTTAAAAATAAAGTAAATCCGCGCGCGGAAGCGCGCGTTCGGTCTCGTATTATTTAAAGGGCATAGCACAGGATAAGCATGTGTGTGCTGCCCCCGCCAGAATTTGTCCGGGATTTTTACTGAAAGTTTGTACTGATGGACTATTAAGTCTTCCAAAATCTCAGATCTGAAAAAAATTTTTTGGGGGAGTCATGGGGGTGGGAAGAAAAATAGAAAAATATTATTTTCTCGAGAACGACTGGGCCAATTTTGATGGGAAAAATATATGTTATGGGTTTCGATGGGGGGATATTTTAGAAAAATTATTGATTTTTTTTCAACAAAAGGAGTTAAAAAAATTGTCAAAATTTTTTTGATTTTTTTTTAATAGGAAGCTTTTGCAGCACATCCACAATTTTTTGCCTAAAAACTCTTTAAATTGTTCAGAACAATATGCCCAAGGTTTGAAATTAATTGAAGAGGTAGAACAGGGTGAAAAAATTAAAAATCTTAAGCATACACCTCCAACAGTGGGGCGCAATTAAAAAATGGTGTTCAAAATAACTTCTAGCCCGCAATTCTTAATCGATTTTCAATTCCTTTTTCTAAAAAAATTCAGCATTAAATTCTTAAGAGATATGTTCAGGCCGATTTTTGAATTTTTTTTTTTTTTTAAATTAATGAGCTGCAAATAGCGAAAAAAATGTTGATTTTTTGAATTTTCACAGAGAATTAAAAGTAAAAATTCAAAAAATCAACATTTTTTTCACTATTTGCAGCTAATTAATTTAAAAAAAAAAAACAATTCAAAAATCAGCCTGAAAATATATCTTAATAATTTTTTTAGAAAAAGGAATTGAAAATCTATTAAGAATTGCAGGCTAGAAGTTATTTTGAACATCATTTTTTCATTTCGCCCCACTGTGGGAGGTGCACTTAACGCTGTACGCTGAAGATTTTAAATTTTTTTCACCCTGTTCTACCTCTTCAATTAATTTCAAACCCGGGGCACATGGTTAAGAACAATTTAAAGTATTTTTAGGTAAAAAATGGTGGGTATGCTGAAAAAGCTTCCTATTGAAAAAAAAAACAAAAATATTTTGAAATTTTTTTTTGACTTCTTGTTTTGAAAAAAAAATCCAAAATTTTTATAAAATATCCCCCCCATCGAAACCCATAACTCATATTTTTCCCATCAAAATTGGCCTAGCCGTTCTCAAAAAAAAAATATTTTTCGATTTTTCTTCCCACCCCTATAACTCCCCCAAAAAATTTTTTTCAGATCTGAGATTTTGGGAAACTTAATAGTCCAGCAGTACAAACTTACAGTAAAAATCCCGGACAAATTCGGGCGGGGGCAGCACACACATGCTTATCCTGCTATGCCCTTTCGAAACTCTATTCCGAGTTGAGTGTGCGAGAGAGATAGAAGTATGATAAGCACGCCTCCAAGGGTGGAGTTTTCCAGTGAAAAAAAAAAATTTGACAGCCAATCAGTACAAGAATATTTTCGAGAATAAAGAGTACATGCAAAAAAAAAAAGTCTACAAAAAATGGTGTGAAACCCAGGAACAAAAAACCGATTAGAAAATTGGAATCTGTCTGAGGCTTTCGTGAATCCGCATTCTTAAATTAATAGGAAATTTCTGATTAAAATTTTAGCAAAGAGTTTATTTAAAAATTTATTTACTTTACAATTATATGGTAAACTCTACTTATTTATCTCTTATATTCTTAAAATCGGAATCTATGTTGAATTCCGATTTTCCAGTACATAGCTTTGTTTAATTAGTCAACGGTTTAAAAAATTGAAAATTTGGTGTGAAATATGGCAACATAACCTTAAAAATTTCAATCCGATTGAAAAATTCCTAAAAAGAATGAAAAATAAGTTTCTGTTCAATCGGAGTTTTCTAATAAAACCATTTAAATTTTGGAGACCGATTGAAAAACATCATTCCAATTCAGAAAGACGACTGTTGAATCCGCATTCTTAAAAAATCCGATTCACTAAAGCAGTCGTTCAATCGTTTCTTTTTTCCTGGGAATAAAATGAGCCGCACGCGACAACCAAGTATGGTCTACGCCTACGGTATGGTCGGGCAAGGACTAAACCCTCATACATAGCGGCGCGGCAGATAGCCTGTCGCTGAATTACTAAGTAGTATATGACAATAGATAAAAGTTTTTCAAATATATACACCAGAGAAATTTAAGAAATCATCCATTTAGTCTGAAAGGTGATTCAATTCTGTGTCAAATGAACCTAAATTTACCTAAATTCCATATGAAGGATGTCGCGGCAAAAGTATGTGTCTTAAAATAAAAAAAAAATGAAAAAGTAGGTACATATTCGAGATTTCATGCAGCTCTATATCAATGATGAAAATTTTGAAAAAGTTAAAAAAAATCAAATTTTTTTCTTACATATTTCAAAAATATAATATATTGAGTGTAATATGAAAGTATATAATATACCTGACCTTACTATAAAGTATAAGTCTGGTATAAGCAACATCTGGTACAATTCTCCAACCAATTTTCTGAAATCGAGTCATTTTTTCAAAAATAGCAAACGCCAAATCGTAGTACAAAATTTTAAAGTTTTCAAGAAACTTTTTAAAATTTTTTACTTCCATTTGGCGCTTGCCAATTTTGAAGAAAATTGTGAAATGAGTCTGAGACTCAATTTGGGAAAGTTGTTTGGAGAGTTGTACCATATTTTGACCATGTTGTTTATTGTGAGGTCAGGTATAGCTCGACAGTATTCAGTGGCCCTACAGTTTTCCGGAGTAAGGTAAAGGGTATGCTTTGCTGTTAGTAGACATGCCAAAGGTCTGCTTAAATATTTTGCCACCAGGATCGGTAGTTTCTTGCCTAAAAATTACTGCTTGAAGAGCTTTTGTTGCAGGGTGTTAAATTTAAATTTTTTAATTTTTGAAATATGCATTACGATTCGAGAAATTTGTCTTCAAAAGTAGGGTAACTTTGAACACTCATATTTTTAATATAAAATTTTTTTTTTAATTTGTAAAACGAGAGACATAGATTATTCTTTTATGAATTGAAGAATACCAAATAAGTCATATTTTACAATATATTTTTGGAGAAAACACCCTGCTACGATAGGCCTACAAAAAGGCCCTGTACCCAGTCCTCTTAAGGGTAAGAAAACCGCCCTCACTCGTGAACCTTTCTTCTTTTATTAATAAGGATAAAATTTGAGGATGGAACAAAGGGGGAAATATGTTTTAATTGAGTTAAGAAATATTTATATTTCTGTATAAAGTAAAATCTATTTATTTATTTATTACTTACAATATTAGTATAAATCCTTATTCCTTAGATTTGGAGGCGAAGAAAAAGAGCACTTAACAACACAGGAAAAATTGTAGTCTTAAAATTACCGAGATTTACTCGGGCGAACACTATTTTCGATAAAGAAAGAAAGATTTCGAACTGACTTTCCACCGAACTTTTCCGATAACCGGACGGGGTACCGATCAACGGCGTCAGAGGCTCGTATTTAGGTGGAATTCTCTTCTCCAGCGACAAGCTTAACTTTTGGGGATTGAACGTTGACCCTAGCCCTGAGTTATTCAAAGTTTGATCTTGCAACTGTTGAAGATGCATCAAGACTGACTTCTCGAAGATGAGCAAGCAGCTCCTTCAAGTTTTCCCCACCAAGGTGGAAATTTTGGAAAGGTAGAGGGAAAATAGGCGTACTTCAAAACAAAGGTACTAGAGGCCGCTGCGTCATGAACCATTACGTTGACGAGAAACGTGGTTTTTATGATAGGTACGCGCTAAACCTGGCGACGGATTTAGGAGGGGCATGGCTTCTTGCCCCCCGCCAAAAGCCCAGATTTGAAATTTTCACGCAGCTTGTAAGTACAAAAACTTGGTGGAGGGGAAGGGTAATTATTTCGTGCCCCCCCCCAAGCCCTTGTCTGGATCCGCCCCTGCTTAAGAGATCCATATGTAATCGATATGTAATTTTCGACAATAGTTTATAAAGTATCACAATTTAAACTATTATGAATTATCTTAAAATATAATATTTATTGGCTGCTATTTGCGCGCATTTTAAAATTAAAAAAAAAATTTTTAAGTAATACGCATGCTCAATTGATGTTACCGTAATAGTTTTATTTCACTATTTCAATATAATATTCATTGATTGCTGTTTGCGTGCATTTTAAAATAAAAAAAATAAATTTTTGAGTAATACGCATGCTCAATTGATGTTACCGTAATAGTTATATTTCACTATTTCAATTATATAATTATATTTATAATAAAATAATACTATTGAAATAGAGATAAAATATATAATATTTTCATATTCGTAAAACTTTTAATTATAATTTATACTAATCCTCAATTATCATTTAACGTGTCTGTAGGTTTGGGAAGTTACTATACCAGGTGTGTAAATATGAAACCGGAATTTTTGTATAAAAAATACACTTTTATTGTATAAAAATGATAAAGAATATTTTATTCAAAGTATGCTCCATCGCTAGCTATACATTTTTCCCACCTGTCTGGCAATTGGTGGATGCCACGCCAAAAAAACTGTTGCTCTTTCGAGGCAAACCAGTCATCGAGCCACTTTCGTACATTTTCGTAAGAAGTGAAGCGCTGCTCAGCAAGTGCGTGTCCCATCGATGCAAATAGGTAGTAATCGGACGGAGCCATGTCTGGTGAGTAAGCCGCATGCGCAAGTATTTCCCAACTAAATGCCTCAATCGTTTCCCTGACCCGTTTCGCTGTGTGTGATGGGGCCATGGATGGGGCATTATCGTGAAGAAAAATCACTTTGTGCTGCCTTCTTCGATAATCCGGTCGTTTTTCTTGCAATGCTCGATTCAAATCGATCATTTGCTGTTGGTAGCGATTCGTGTTGACAGTTTCACCAGGTTTTAGCAGCTCATAGTAGATAACATCCTTCTGATCCCACAAAACGCACTTTTTCGGTGATTTTCCACGATCTTCATTCGTCACATAAAAATTACCACTTTTGAATTTTTTAAACCACTCAAAGTACTGTGACTTACCAAGAGCATGCTCACCGTAAGCTTCGACAAGCATTCGATGCGATTCTGCAGCAGTTTTCTTTAAGTGGTAACAGAAAATCAATGATGTCCGCAAATCGTAATTTGTAGGCACAAAACTCGACATGTTTAACGCTATTACTAACTATACTATTGTATGAAACTTGTATTGTTGTGAGTCAAAAATCTTTGTCAGAGATGTGAACAACAAGATGGGGCCACTGTCGCGGTTTGTCGGTAACTACATAGACAGGTAGAGCCATCTATTGGCAAATTCCGGTTTCATATTTACACACCTGGTATGGTAAGTTTCTACGTAGTTACGTGTCATTTTATGTATTGTCAGGTTTCTTTCTCTTTCACTCTCATTACGATTCAACGCATTGTGGGTCCATGGGACGCTACCCTCATTTTCTTTTCTATAGTGCTATTATTCTATAGATAAAAGTGGCGAAGAAAGAAAGAGGTGGACAAAAATAAAATTAACAAAAACTTTATACTAAAAAGTATAAAACATAAAATAGTATCATACGATATTTATTTTCAAATATAAAATCGAAAGCATGCTTTCGTGCACGTGTTTGTCTTTTTTTTAATGCTATATATATTTCATGATATATTATTTATTTTTTTTTTAATGTATGTTAATACAGAAAATTTGTTGCTATCTCTCAAATAAAAAAATTGTTAAACGTCTTACTATGCACAAGGGTTTTATCCAGCTGGTTGGTTCTTTTTACTGATTTCATGAGAAAAATGTATTTACGAAGTTATGAGTACTTGAATTTTGAAAATTAATAAAATTTTGAACCTGATAACGTTGTCAAAAAAATGGTAAAGGGGAATGGCAAAGAGAAATGATAAAGGGATATGGTGAAGGGGAATGGTAAAGGAAATGGCGAAGGGAAATGGTAAAGGGGAATGGTAAAGGGGAATGGTAAAAGGATATGGCAAAGGGAAATGGTGAAGGGAAATGGCAAGGGGAATGGTAAAGGGGAACGGGAAATGGTAAAAGGAAATGGTAAAAGGACAAGGTAAAAGGATATGGCAAAGGGAAATGACAAAGGGAATGTTAAAGGGAAATGGTAAAGGGAAATGCCAAAGGGGAATGGTAAAGGGAAAAGGCAGGTGGGAATGGTAAAAGGAAATGGTAAAGGGGAATGGTAAAGGGAAATGGCAAAGGGGAATGGTAAAGGGAAATGTTAAAGAGAATGGTAAGGGTAAATGGCAAAGAAATGGTAAAAGGAAATGGTAAAAGGACAAGGTAAAAGGATATGGCAAAGGGAAATGACAAAGGGAATGTTAAAGGGAAATGGTAAAGGGAAATGCCAAAGGGGAATGGTAAAGGGAAAAGGCAGGTGGGAATGGTAAAAGGAAATGGTAAAGGGGAATGGTAAAGGGAAATGG
>CAJFCP010025592.1:12373-26789 GCA_904066005.1 Synergus itoensis
CAAAGGGAAATGGTAAAGGAGAAGAGCGTGAGTAGGTAACAAACCGAAACCAATGGAGATATTTGAAATACGATGGAAATCGACATATATATCTGATTTTCTCGAAAAATTTCATTTGCAGAAAAAAATGTTTAAAAAAAGTGTATTGCAATGAGATATATAACTTTTGTTGGAAACATTTTTGTTAATTTTGCAAATTAACAGAGATAAACGAAAGAAACCATGAAAATTATGGTTTTTTGATGATTTCACCATGAAAATAAAATTTGCACAAATTTTAATACATAAGTGTGCGGAGCCGGAAGAAAATCGGCGGTACTCCCTTTTCGGAAGTTCAGCCTTATTATTTAAAAACAAAATTAGTTGTAGTACGTAATTATTTAGATTATACAATTAGGAAATTTTTTTTTATAAATAAATATTATTCTTTGAAAGTTGTTTAAGTTTTTAAAATACATAAAAATCTTAATTATATAAATGTTAGAAAAGAGGAAATAAAATATCATAAATTATAACATTTAGAGACAAAGTAAATGCGTACGCGAAGCGCGCGGTCGAGCTAGTAGAAGAAAACATCCATGAAAACCATAAAAACCATTAAATTTTTTTTTGATTCAGCATAACTTTTCTGTGGTCCTTCTTCATTTTGTTGTGCCTACCAAACTTTTTGGTTGGTTCAACCAAACACTCCAACAAAATAATTTGGTTAGCTCAACCAAACGATTTTGTTGCTTCTATAGCAACCAAAAAATTTGGTTGGGACAACCAAATTTTTGTATAAATACTTCGCTCGCCGATTATGTTTGCATACACTATACATTATACAATTTATTATACCATAATGAAAATTTCTTCCGCTGAAAGTTTGGGCTTACTAAAAATTCTCTCGACAAACGAAGCGTTTGAAAGTTACATAACGTTATTTTGATACTGCTTGGCAAAAAAATTAATAACTTTTTTTCATAATGCATCTGAATAGTTTAATATAGCATATCAACTTCAAACCAGATTGAAGCATAAGTTTTTCAATTTCCGTATCAAAATATTCAAAAATTTGTCTTTCGGAGTGAGTTGAAGTGAAAATATTTATTAAATTTAGGTTTTTAAAAAATCGTGTTTTTCCACTTTTTTCAGAAACAGTAAGTAAGAGATACAACTTTTTTGTAAGAGGATAAAAAGTGCGCCATGAAATTTTATAAAAAATCATATATTTCAAAACTTTAATTTTCCAAATCGATTTTTTCTTTTTGAAGACAAAACTGATTGATAAAAATTATGGTATGCGCGCGATTAATTTCTCATTTTTGAACACATTGTTACGTTCAAACGCGACATATCTTCCCTTCATACTATTTTCTATTATTAATAATAAATAATGAAGAAGGTATGAAGAAATCTTTTCCTTTTTACATAATTATTCATGTGTGCGATGTGTGAATGCGGGCCCACTGGTACGATGATGTCGATTCATAATTTTAATTTCATAATTATAGTTCAATCTTCATAATTTTAACTTTTCCTTTTTACCTTTATAAATTAAGTAGCGTATAATAATTCTTAAACCTCTTGATTCTACTTTTATAATTTGGATAACGTTCCCGCTAATTTTGGAGGAGGAGAGAGTTTTCTCACGGTAAGTTTTATTTTTTTATCATTATTTTTCAAAACATAAAACCGATTTCGATTTCCACTCGAGCTTTGACGGTTCAATTGCAAGCGGCCACTCTTGGAGACAAACACTTTTCTATTTTTTTTTTTACTTCTTGAAAACCTTTACTCAGGCAGTGGCGGATTGACATAAGGGCACATGGGGCACGTGCCCAGGGGCCCCCACAAGCTAGGGGCCCCCGGCCCCCACAAAATAAATATCCTCTTTTTTCATTCTTTTTCATTCTTTTTTCCTATTTTTTCATTCATTTTTCATTCAAATATAAAAAAAATATGCAATAAATATTGTGTAATTTGTAATAGTTTAAATCCCTTACAAGGGGGCCCCCACACTATTAGTGCCCAGGGCCCTGCTAAACTTAAATCCGCCGCTGTACTCAGGCAAATCTGGCAATATGCTTTAATACCCAGATTTGGGAAGATATGAATTCAATTAAGGGACTAGATGGCATAAAACCATTGGCGACACTCAGACATTGTATCCTGACCATTCAAACTGTTTATGACTAACAGCCTCGTCCTTTCGAATGAAAGTACTCTAGTACCTTTGTTTTAAAGTACGCCTATTTTCCCTCTACCTTTCCAAAATTTCCACCTTGGTGGGGAAAACTTGAAGGAGCTGCTGCTTGCTCATCTTCGAGAAGTCAGTCTTGATGCATCTTCAACACTTGCAAGATCAAACTTTGAATAACTCAGAGCTAGGGTCAACGTTCAACCCCCAAAAGTTAAGCTTGTCGCTGGAGAAGAGAATTCCACCTAAATACGAGCCTCTGACGCCGTTGATCGGTACCCCGTCCGGTTATCGGAAAAGTTCGGTGGAAAGTCAGTTCGAAATCTTTCTTTCTTTATCGAAAATAGTGTTCGCCCGAGTAAATCTCGGTAATTTTGAGACAGCAATTTTTCCTGTGTTAAGTGCTCTCTTTCTTCACCTCCAAATCTAAGGAATACGGATTTATACTATAATATTGTAAGTAATAAATAAATAAATAGATTTTACTTTATACAGAAATATAAATATTTCTTAAGGGTGTCATCCCGTGTGACAGCCTTATTTTAACAGGTTTTTTCGAAATTTTTTGTAGCGAAAAATTTGAAATGAAAAAGCGCAGAGTGTCCAAACTTTTACTATATATTTTTTCACTCTTTAGTAGTAACTCTGAATTTTGTTAACCAAAAATACAATATGGATCGCGAGTTTCATGGATTGAATTACAATCATATAAAAGAGGTAGGTAAACGGCGACCATGATTCAGGCCGAGTGGCTTATCTGAAAAAAAAAATATATGGGGTTAATCTGCAGGTAGATGGCTATCGTCGGAACTAGGATATTTTGAAAATCTTGAAAATTCAATTTTTTATAAGCTTTTAAACAATAAAATCCAAAATTTCACGATTTTTTTCGACTATTTTTTTATGAAAAAAAAAAACGATTCAATATTTTTCAAAAATCCTAGTTCCGGCGATAGCCATACATGTACATTCCGGCGATAGCCATACATTTCAAAGGAATCCGTTGAACCGTTTTTGAGAAATCGTGGTCGCCAGTTTAAAAAATATGGTTTCGAGAAAAACGCGTTTGAAAGTTCGGTTGCGGGTAGACTTGTCACTTGGGTCACTTGGTTTTTTTCTGTGTATATATACTAACACTATATATATATATATATATATATATATACTATATAATATTGTATAATGTTTAGAACGACTTATATAATTTACTATATAATATTGTATAATGTTTAGAACGACTTATTACTGTTCGGTTGTCTGGAAGCCGTTTTAATCGAAAAAATAATTTTTTCTGAGTGAAAATGACTAATTTTGAAATTTGTTTATAAGTTTTGTTATAAACAATTATAAATATTTAGTTAATACAATGGCTTATTTTAAATAATCTGTGTTAAACATATTTCTATGAAAAAAATGAAAAAAATGCAAATTGTTCATTAAAATATTTATAACAATTATAGTAACTATTCACATATTTTAATTATTTGTTATTGAAATATTACTGTTCGATTGTCTAGAGGATGTTTTAGTTGAAAAAAAATTTTTTCGTAAGTGAAAATGACTAATTTTGGAATTTGTTTATAATTCTCGTTATGAAAAATAAGAAATATTTACTTAATACAATTTTTTATTTTAAATAATCTGTTTCAAACATATTTTATGTCCATTGGATAAGAAAAGCAACATATTTATATGACAAAATGAAAAAAAAATCAAATTGTTTATTAAAATTGTTTATAACAATAGTAATTGTTAATATATGGTCTTTGTTTGTTACGAGCATTATTCTGATGATATATTTCAGCATTTTCAACCAACAAAAAATTTTTTGTGTCATTGAGCATCTCATACATGTATTTGTTTATATAATTTGTTTATAACAATTAGCTTCAAACTAAAATTAATTGTATATGTTCCTTATGAGTATCAACATTGGTTCCAAAGCCCAGTTTCATTATGACAGTCTTATATTCGGAGAAAAAAAATCACATTCTCAAAAAGTGTAATTTTTCCTGATTGTTTATTTATATAAATAATTATTCAGGCTTCAATTCAAAAATCCATTCTATAGACGGTCTGGTACAACTATTCCAAAATATTAAAAAAAAAAAAACGTCCAAATCGGTTGAGAATTGTAGGCTGTAGCCGATTTTGAACAAAAAAACACCGATCCGGAACACTGTGGGGCGGCCGCGAGTTCGGTTGCGCGCTCTAAACACCCTACCTGTTTACTGCTGTAACATTCCAACAACTTCGAATTTTGGAAAATTACTTTACCAGTATATTCTATGCATGTTCTAGATTGGATTTATGCAAAAAAAAAATCGATTTTTTGAAACCGTCACACGGGATGACCCCCTTAACTCAATTAGAACATATTTCCCCCTTTGTTCCATCCTCAAATTTTATCCTTATTAATAAAAGAAGAAGGGTTAACAAATGAGGGCGGTTTTCTTACCTTTATAGAGCAGGAACACACAGAAATTTTATTTCAGCCGCTCGGGATAGAATTTCGAAATTTAAATAACTACCCAAGTGCGAATTGCCGGAGCTGAACATACGGCCCAGACTTGGTCCAATTTCGACAGCCGAAGATCGGCTAAAACATTATTGGGCCAATATCGGCATTTTAATCGGCCCAGTGTTATCCCAGTACTGGCATTTTAAATTTTCCAAGATTTCCCCGAAGTTTGGCCCAGGAATGGCACTTTACTGGGCCGAAAGTTGGTATTACTCCGGAAAATCATGTTGGAGATTAAAACACCAGAGTCTGGCCCTGCAATGGCACTTTACTGGGCCGAAAGTCTGTATATTACTCCGGCAAATCATGTCGAAAGTAGAAAAGCCAGAGTCTGGCCCAGCAATGGCACTTTACTGGGCCGAAATTCTGTATATTACTCCGGCAAATCATGTTGGAGGTTAACAAGCCAGAGTTCGTCCCAGTAACAGACAATCAAAGGGCCGAATGTCGGAAAAAATTTGTAATTAAGAAAGATATTAATTTTGCTAAAAATTTTTATTCTGTCAATATTAAAAATATGAAAAATCTAATATATATATCAAGAACACTCTAATAAGGACATTCAACTCCGGTGGTGGGGGTGAGCCCAAAAACGTTGTCGGCGGTAGGAGCCAAATTTCGTAGCGCAATTCGTTCCATTTCCAGTTCGTTCTGCGCATCGACGAAAAATTTGACGGGACGGATCTAACCTCAAACTTGTTTATTTATGTTTATTTCAAGCGAGTGTGTTAGGAATTATGGTTTTATTACTGTTTGAATGTATCATCTGTATATTCATGTGCTGTCGAAAAAAAGAGAGTAAATTGTCAAACTATAAATGACAATGTTACTTTAAGTATGCAAAAAATAATTATGCTTATTTAACACGTACCTTGTCAGGAAATGAAAATAAAGTGACATGCTGGTTTTCCTTTTCGTCACTTTTCGATTTACTCGAGCAAAAATCAATGCAACATGAAACCATAATTCCTAACCACCCTAACACTCGCTTGAAATAAACATAAATAAACAAGTTTGAGGTTAGATTGGGTTAGATCCGTCACAAGAACGTCGATGCGCAGAACGAACTGGAAATGGAACGAATTGCGCTACGAAATTTGGCTCCTACCGCCGACAACGTTTTTGGGCTCACCCCCACCACCGGAGTTGAATGTCCTTATTAGAGTGTTCTTGATATATATATACATATTTTATTCATTGTTAACGCAAAAGTTTTTTTTAATGAAATTATTTTTAAATAATTTATTATTTGTATATGGTTGAGTGTATCGTGGAAAAAATCTTGGGACACCAACTCATGAGTTAGGGTAATGGTTTAGGTTATTGACTTCCGTCCGATAAGTCGTGCGTTCGATTCCTCCCGCGTGTGCGAAATTTTATTTGTTATATAAGCGTTAAAATTTACAAATAACAATTAGTTATAAGTATATCCATAATATATCTACGAATAAATCATGTTCTTAATTAATAACATTTATTTTTATTTTTTATTGTAATTTTTGATTTCGGGCCAGTACTGGCAGCCAGTGTTGGGCCGACAATGGCAGCCAAGCCTTGGCTGCCAAGTGCAGATCGTAGTTATCATTCCGTCATTGGCGTGGTAATGGCAGCCGAGCTTCGGCAAAATTTTTGCCAACGCTGGGCCAATGCTGGGCCGTATGTGATTTCGCACTTGGGTAGAAAACCAACACGTGCGCTACGCGCACGATTATTTATTTTACTTCGTACAACTTCAAGTCATTCAAAAACCAATAAAATATTTCGCTGATTCAATTTTAGAGAGCAGATTTGAAACAATAATAAAATTTATGCGAGATTTTAGAGAAATTTCGTTACACCATCTTTCTTAGAGAGCTTCAATAGGTTTCTAAGAATTTCAATGGTTTTTGACAATTTTCAAGTGAATTTTACGAAGTTCTAAAGATTTTTAGGATTTTAAAAATATTTCGTGGAATTTTAAGGTATTTCAGGATATTTCGCGGAATTTGAATGTAATTCATGAAATTTTAAGAGATTTTTTAAGGGCATGCTCTTCGGCGACATTGTGAAATTTTTTGAAAATTATTTACCGAAATTTTTTTTCAAAATTATTACTCAAAATAAATGTCAAAACGCAATTTAGTGTCTTTGTTCCTATATTCCAAAGTTTCAAATCGATTCATCATTGCGTTTGGCCGTGGTGACGTCGAAAAAAAATTTCATAATGTCGCCGAAGAGCATGCCCTTAAAGGTACGGAATTTTAAGGGATTTGAAATGTTTTGAAATTTTGAGGAAGATTATGAGGTTTCTGAGAACTTTAAGAGATTTCAACGACTTTTAAGCGATTTCTAATGTTTTCGTGAAATTTCGAAGAATATTAAGCGAATTCAAAAACTTTTTATGATTCTTTAAAGATTTTGTGGAATTTAATGAGATTTCTAATAATTTTAATGAATATTTAACGATGTAAAGGGACTTTAAATTTTTTCCTAGAATTAAAAGAATTTCAAGAAGTTTTTGAGAATTTTAGGAGGTTTTCACCAATTTTAAGAGATTTCAAAGAATTTTAAGCGATTTGAATGGAATTCATGAAATTTTAAGAGATTTTTTGAAGGTACGGAATTTTAAGGGATTTGAAATGTTTTGAAATTTTGAGGAAGATTATGAGGTTTCTAGGAAATTTAAGATATTTCAACGACTTTTAAGCGATTTCTAATGTTTTCGTGAAATTTTGAGGAATATTAAGCGAATTCAAAAAATTTTTATGATTCTTTAAAGATTTCGTGGAACTTAATGAGATTTCTAGTAATTTTAATGAATTTTCAACGATGTAAAGGGACTTTAAATTTTATCCTAGAATTCAAAGAGTTTCAAGAAGTTTTTGAGAATTTTAAGAGGTTTTCACCAATTTTAAGAGATTTCAAAGAATTTTAAGCGATTTGAAAGGTTTTCGTGAAATTTTAAGTGATTTGAAAAGGTTTCTGGGTGTTTTAAGAGAATTTTAAATGTTGTCATAAAATTTTCAGGAATTTTAAAAGAATGCAAGAGATTTTAATAATTTTAAAAATATTTTATGCGATATTTTTAAGAATTTTGAGAAATTTTATGAGATTTCAAATAATTTGAAGGCATTTGCTGATTTTTAAAAGATTTGGTAAAATTTAAAAGGTTTTTGAAGGTTGTCGTAAAATTTTAAAGAATTTTATGAGATTTTTCTAATTTTCAAAAGGTTTTGTAGAATTTTGAAGGATTTCATAGATAAGATTTCTAAGGATTTTAAGAGATTTTAAATGTTAAAAAATTCCAAGAGGTTTTTAGGAATTTTTAGAGATTTTTGCGAATTTTAACTTGGATTTCAAGAGATTCACGATTTTAATGGTTTTTGTCGATTTTCAAGGGATTTTAGAGGTTTCTGGGAGTTTGAAGAAATCTTATCGAATTTTAATGAATTTCGAAGGTTTTCGTGAAATTTTTTTACGCCATTAGTTTTTTTTTTTTCTTTTTACAACTTCAAGTAATTCAAAGGCTAATCAGATTTGCAACAACATTGTATGCCAGATTTTCAAGACATTTTGTGACACCGTTTTTTTAAAGAGGAGTTTCAAAAGTTTTCTATGAATTTTAAGAGATTTTCACGATTTTCAAGTAATTTTGACTAAATTCAAAAGAATTTTAGAATTTCTTATTGATTTCGTAGAATTTTAAGGGAATTCAGGATATTTCGTGGAATTTTAAAGGAATTAATTCAATATTAAGAGATTTTTTAAAGAATTGTCAAGGATTTTAATGGATTTTGAATGTTGTAAAATTTGGAGAAATTTTAAAATATTTCAACGAATTTTAAAGGATTTGTAAGGTTTTGTGTGAAATTTTAAGAGATTTCAAACAGTTTCTAGGATTTTAAGGAATTAAAAAATTTTTCGTACAATTTCGAGGAATTTTCAAAGATTTTAACATATTGTAACAAATTTTGACGATTTTTAAATGATTTTAAGAGAATTCAAAGGATTTTTATGACTTATAAAAGATTTTATGAAATATTAAAGGATTGCATGGAATTTGATGAGATTTATAATAATTTTAATGAATTTTAAAATAGGGAATATTATCGTAAAATTTTAAGGAATTTCCAAATGTTTCTACGAATATTCAGTGGCGGATTTACATAAGGGCACATGGGGCATGTGCCCAGGGGTTCCCACAAGCTAGGGGCCCCCGGCCCCCACAAAATAAATATCCTCTTTTTTCATTCTTTTTTCATTCAAATATAAAAAAAGATATGCAATAAATATTGTGTAATTTGTAATATTTTAAATCCCTTACAAGGGGGCCCCCACACTATTAGTGCCCAGGGCCCCGCTAAACTTAAATCCGCCGCTGCGAATATTAAGAGATTTTCAGAAATTTTAACGACTTTCAGGAGATTTTTTTAACTTTTAAAATGTAGTATAGATTTTGAAAGATTTTAAAGTTTGTCGAGTAATTTTATTGAGGGATTTCAAAAGATTTTTATGACCAGAGATTTCATAGAATTTAAAAGGATTTGGAAAGTTATCATCAAATTTTTAAGGATCTCAAGAGATTTTACTGATTTTTTAAAAGATTTTGTGGATTTTTAAGGATTTCATGAAATTTTAAAGGATTTGAAGGCAGTTTAAAAGAATTTAAGAGATTTTTATGAGTTTTATAAAAAATTTGTGAAATTTTAAAGAATTTCATGGCATTTTATGAGATTTATAATAATTTTAAGGAATTTCAAGATATTTTTCTAATTTTCAAAAAATTTTGTAGAATTTTTAAAGATTTTGTTGAATTTTTTGAGGATTTCTAAGAATTTTTAGATATTTGCACAAATTTTAACGAATTTCAAGACGTTTCTAAAAATATTTTAAGAGATTTTAACGAATTTTGAAAGATTTCGAAATTTTTTGTAAAATTTTAAGAGACGAGTAAATCAACATGTGCGCTATTAATTTTTTTTTCTTCTTTCAACTTGAAGTCATTCAAAAGCCAATCAAGTTTGCAACCAGGGCCGACGCAGTCCATTTTTTCCATATATGGATTTACGATATAACCCCGAGGGGGGGGGGGGGGTAGACCGAAATTTTTTTATTTTCATTTTTCTTTATTTGAAAGAAAATGTTTTCCTTCGTACATAATTTCTAGATATAAATTCGTTTCACACTTTGAAACAAAAATCATTATCTTTCCAGACACTTTTTCATGTATGGAATTTCCATACATGAAAATTTCCATGTATGGATTTATCCATGGCATCCATACTATCTGCGCCGCCCGTGTTTGCAACAACAATGTATGCGAGATTTTCGAGACAATTCGTGACACCACTTTTTTATGATAGAATATTTTCTCCTGCTCGATGCGTAGCTGCAACGTAACCATAGGCGGATCCAGGGGGGGGGCACGGCTTCTTGGCCCCCCCCCAAAAGCCCAGATTTGAAATTTTCACGCAGCTTATAAATACAAGAACTTGGTGGAGGGGGAAAGGTAATTATTTCGTGGCCCCCCCCAAAGCCCTTGTCTGGATCCGCCCCTGAACGTAACAACCTTTTGCTAGTAGAAAAAGTAATTGCGAATTTCGGAGAGAGAGTTTCGGATTTGGAATCAAATGGGGGGGAACGTTGACGACTATACTTAATAAATCTACATAAACAAATAAATAAATAATAATAATAAGTAAATAATAAATATTAAATAAATAATAATCCTTAAAATTATTTTTTCTTTTTTCAGGTAATCGTCAACAATGCCAAGAAAAGCAAAAGGAGAATGGTCTTCTGATCGACATTTGCGGCGGCTAGTAGCAAAAGCGACTAAAGCAGACCTATTGAGTATGCGTAATGTTGTGGACAAAACTGCGGAACTTGTTTCTACTAATTGCGAGAGACAAATGGATGACTCTAATAGTGATTACGAAAGTGTGTGTGACGAACGTATGTGTGAAGACAAGAACGAATATTCAGAATGTAATTGTAATTTTTTTATTGGTGCTAAGTCTTGTGAAATAATCTTGAGAAAATTGAATCAAATTCTTGTCAGAATTGAGCGAATTGAAGCCAAAATGGACATCAAAAATCTTAATAGGAAGGAGTTCATGCTCCCAAACGGAGGAACAGTCTTCGATTGGGATCCAACGCTGAGACAGCTTCCAGCAAGAACGAAGGAAGTTCTCGATACATTGGAGGCCAATCTGAGGGGAAGCCGGAAATATTACACCAAAGTGGTAATTAAGTACCTTTTACATTATTATTTCATATTGTTTTAATAATTTACCAAATTATTACATTTAATGTTAATTTTTTCTTTCAGTATGACTCTTTTAAAATGATTGGTGGTGGCGATGCCAAAAGATGCGTAACCTTGCTGTTGAGCAAGGTTATGTCAACAGATTTGGCAATGCAATTTAATTTTAAGAGAGGTGGAGGTAAATTAGCCTTCAATAGCTATGAGAAACTTCTCAATATTTTCCAAAGTAAGTAAAACTATATTTTTATCATTACGAGCTCAAACGCGCGCTCCGCGCGCGCATTTACTTTTTTTCTAAATGTTATAATTATTTATGATATTTTATTTCTTCTTCTCTAACAGATATAATTAATTTTATTTTATATGAGAGCATCATAAATTGTTCTTTTTAACACGATAACACTAATAAAAAGAATACATATTTAAAATTTCCCGCGTCACACGCCATTTTCGATATTTGACCAATAAGGAAAAAGCGTTACATTACGGATGATCTTTTTATAATAGGATAACAGTAACATGATATGAATTTTAAAAACTTAACCAATTTTCAAAAATAATATATATTTTTAAAAAATGTTTCCTTTTATTTTATAAATTACATAATTACAACATGTGTTTTGCTTTATAAAAAATATTATGTGTTAGATTTTTTTCAAAATAACTACGTTTACAGTTTGTATTGATGTTTAAATGTGGTTTTTTTTTTTTCTAAAAAAATACCACATTTATAGTTGTGTACAGTATTATTTGAAATAACTGGCTAATTAATTATCATGAAATTAATTAATTGTTTATTTTAAATATTATTACAAAACTGTAAATTTCTTAAGTTTTTTTATAAGGTGAAACCTCGCTTAAACATCCAATACAACTGTAAATGTAGTAAATTTTTAGAAGACTATAATTACCCACTGT
Organism: Synergus itoensis; assembly: GCA_904066005.1. Lineage (NCBI taxonomy): Eukaryota > Metazoa > Arthropoda > Insecta > Hymenoptera > Cynipidae > Synergus > Synergus itoensis. The sequence continues at coordinate 24,239 of CAJFCP010025592.1, forward strand.
TTTTGTTTATAACCCATGATACTTCATATTTCTTTAAAGTCTGATAAAGTCTGATACTTTATAAACTATTGATACAACATCTATTTTACGTTATAAAAAATAATAATTATTAGATTGTTTTCAAAATTAACTATGTTTACTGTATAATGGATCTTTAATTATGGTTTCAATTTCTAAAAAAAGTAGCGAATTTATAGTTGTACAGTATTATTTGAAAAATCGGTTAACTAATTATTAAATTAATTTATTAATTAGTCATAATAAATTAGCTGATTGTTTATTTTAAATATTACTATAAAATTGCTTTTTTAAAACCAAGATTTTCGATATATGGTATTTCGAGTTTAGACTCGTGATAAAATGAGGATTAATGAAATCAAATTCAAATGAGCGCGCAAGTATCGATTGTCGAAAAACACTATCGATACTTACGCGACGACGAATCAGAATGCTGGAAAAGGCGTTAGGTTTTTTCGACTTCGATTTCATCATCTTTTTAGAATAGGATTAATATTATAATGTTTTGTATTATTATAAATAAATATTATTCTTATTCTTTCAGATCTAGCACGGGAATCAGGCAGGGAGGTAGTCACCAATTTGGAAGTGGAGAAATTTATAAGCCAGTGGCTTGCACAGTCAAAAAAAAGGACCACCACAAAAACCTACGCTGCGTAAGTGTAAAATAAAAATATATTAAATATGTAATACGCACATATTTAAAATATTTAATTGTAAATTATTAATATAATTAATGTATTTATTTATAGAGAAATCTCCAGTAGGATTGCACGAGGGGACGACAATCCCTACGAAATGAATGCTGAGGATGATGGTGATGATGGTGATGATGATGATGATGATGATGATGATGATGATGATGATGATGATGCACGGAGAGAAGGAAATGGCACAATGTAACGCACAGTGCCATTTCAAAAGAAAAAATGTGATCTTTGGTGTAATTAAATTTAGGAGAACTAAAACGATCGAAAAACAGGCGAACCCAAACTTCTATCTAGTAATGTAATAAAGCAATAAATTATTATAAAATATATGAAGATTTTTTAATTTTTGTAAATTAAAAACAAAATTTCCATGCAAAAATCGAAATTTTGCAAAATTATGCAAAAATTCAAAAAATATGGGAAAACTACAAAATTATGCGATGAAAAAAATTAGATATGCGTTTTTATGCGATCACGAGTCTTTTATAGGACTAATCCATAAACTACGTAGTCGCTCTTGAGTAATTTTTTGAGTCCCCCCTACCCCCTCGTGGATAAACGTAGATTTTTCATCACCCCCCCCCCTTCGAATCTACGTAGATTTTTTGTTCCACACCCCCCTATAAAAAGAGAATTTAATTGAATAAAAAAAAGTTTATTACTTTATCCATCCATTTATTTCCCACAAACATTTTTTAACGTTATTTTTTAAAACCATCTTTACTTGCGCCTACGTAGCTACAAGTCAATAAGACCCCGTCCCCCCTCTAGATTAGCGTAGCATTTTCCACTACTTCCCCCTCCCTTCTAGCGGCTACGTAGTTTATGGACGAGCCCATACTTATCTTAGAAACTACATAAATAGCAAAGATTTCGAGTCCCGTGTGGAAATTTTGAGTTGGTCCCCGCGGGGCCCCACGTAGTTTGCCCCCTTTATTATGTTGGCCCCACGATGTCAAACTATGAAGGGCCAACATAGTTTTGACATGCTCGCCTACGAAGGCCCAATGTAGGCTGCATACGAAGGACCAATAAAGTGGCCCTCTGTAGGGCCAAGGTAGGCCCTCTGTAGGGTCCATATATGACCCCCGTAAGCCCCACGAAGGCCCTACAAAAGTTTACCCTTCTGTTGCCCTGATAGGGCATTTTAAAAATGTTTTTGAAGGAACAGTTGTTTTATAATTAATGAAAAACAGTTATTATATTCAAAGAAACTTTATTTTTTTAAATTATAGTCGAACTATAATGAACACTGCATTAACTCATTATTGGCATTAATAAATTGTTTTCAATTCAATTCGAACACAAAACAAAATAAAACGAATCAAGTATTAAACGAAAATAAGATTAATAAATTAAAAGTCACGTCCTTCACCCCATTGCCGCAAGAATTATTTTTGAGTCTAAGATGTTCGTTTCCAGCATTAGAACAAGTTTTGAATCTCATCTTTCTTCCGATGATCGGTATTTGAATCAGCTAGCACATTAACTGGCTTATTAACGTTTTCATGGGGTTTTAACGTGTTCAAAAACCAAGGAAAATGTGTCGCAGCTAGGAGACAGTGATCAACAAGTTTAAATTAAAAACATTTTTCGAAAATATATTTTAAAACCTATTTTTATTTTTTAAACCTTTGTCGTTTTCAACCTAATTTTTGTACTTAGAGTTTAACTTAACAATGGAAAATGTTATTTTTGTTCAACATCCCCAAAAACCATAAAAGATTTCACGATAAAAAAGTACCAGTGTGGACATAGAAAATTTTTAAAAACAAAAAGAGGGGCAACCATTGTAGGCACCAGCGAGGGTCTTCTAGAGGCCC
>CAJFCP010025593.1:0-10112 GCA_904066005.1 Synergus itoensis
AAAAAAAATTTCGAATTTTTAATAGTGGGGGTGGAACTTCACAGGGATTGGAGATGAGCGTAATTTGTCGCAATAGGCAACAGACAAGCGATAAAAAAAGACCTTCCGCTAAATTAAACAGAAACGTCATGAAAGATTAGATTAACATTCCTAGTTCTTGAAAATTCCGTTGGAATTTCATATCCACAATTTTTATATTCCATAATTTTATATAATTGTTGATATTTATGGGAGTACCCTCGGTAATAGAATTATACAAATGAGAATTGTTTGATATTTAGATGACAGTTGTATATTAAAATGCACTGAAACTCTAGTTAAAATTTTGCTGGAACCTTTCAGAGCTTCATAATCGAGAAATCAATGATTGAGAATAACATGTGGTCTTATTAAAATATATACTTTTTGTATAGTACGTACTTACATAGGTATATAAAAAGATTGAAAAATGAAAAAATTCTGAAATAATTCTGAGATGTATAGAATTTTTTCCCAAATCCATAACTGCTTCGAAAAGTATAATTCGCAGAGTAAGTATTATTCACAGTAAAGGCATATTTAACACTATTTTCTGATTAGAATAACCACAGAACTTGTGTTAAGTGTAAAATATATCCTCTTTCAATCATAATCATGTAAAGAGTAGTTGCAATTCTAATGAAGAGGCAGGAAAAACCAAATTTTTTTTTCCCCCGAACTCCTAATACCGTTTCTTTCCATATTTTATTCGTTGCAGAGAAAGTTGCCAATAACAAGAGTGAACGCAATAGTTTAGAGGAGAGTTCGGTGCAGAAACGAGAAACCACTTTTCTCAAACAACCTATGGTAGATTTATGAGATACAAGAATTCACTACTATAGTTTCCCTAAATTATTGTAGATACTTCCACGAGATCAGTGAACCCAGTAAGAATCACCTCTAACTCGGGGAAATTTATAGATCTTAAAAATAATATACAATTTGATTGAATCGAATTCTTTTCAGAGTCCAAAAAATAGATTTTTTCTTCAGAAAAATAATTAAAGAATTAAATTGAGATTAATTCTAGATATTATTTCTAGATAGAAGGAAGGAAATTTGAAAGTCCGACTACTCTAATTCTTCGTACATGTGTTGATTGAATGAGGTTTTTGCTAGGGGCACGAAATGTGTCGTTGCATTAATTAACAGGTATATGTCTCAGTGATAAAAAAAAGAATAATAACAAGATTGCAACCTATAGGTTGCAATCGGTTCGTCCGGATTAAAGCACAAACAAGATTCCTAGCCTTCAGATTTCAAGATACGGATTGAAAACAGATTTTTCTGTTTAAAAAAAAAAAAAGAAAAGTATGTAAAAATAAAAAATGAAAAAGGATTAAAAAAAAAAATTAAAATGTCGATGGAGAATCAAGCATGTGTTCCGGGGGGTAGAAATAGACTTGACTCGTGATACAAAGTAAAAAAAATACGTCAACAGCTCGACGAATCCGTGCAGACTGATGCGATTTACCGGTTAGACGATAAGAAAAAGAACAAAGAAAAGAAGAAAAGAGTCGCAAGGATTGGTTCGTTGGCTTTTCAGAGTAGAAGGCCAACGTCCGAGGAAAACTTGAACCGTATAATTCTCGTCAATTTGTGAGATAAAAAATAGAATTCCCTAGTGATTCTGCTCGTGAAAAAGATGCATTAAAAAAGAATAATGATAATAGTAAATATCCAAGAAAACAAAGCAGAATTCTTGACTTGAAAGGAAACCGGTTTTTAAAAACAGACCAAATTAGATTCCATGCAACCGAATAAGAAATAAGAATGGAATTCCTAAAATGGAGACAAACTGGACAAACTTGAATTTGTATAGAAAAAAAAAATGATAACATTCCCACATATTTATGATCTTGGAGGGTTAACTATGGGACAGCGATCTAAACTTTAAACCATACAATCTGGATGTTAATTTCTAAAATCATGGATTATAAAACTCAAAATCTAGATTATACGGTTTAACATCTAGATTGTACGGTATTACAGCGGCAACGAGATCTTTTTGTAATATAGAGATAGTACCCCATGCACATAAAAGTGGGGATGAGAATACTCGGACCCACTCCTATAAAATCCACCCCTTATGCAACACATCAAAAAACTCACCAAATCCATACGCGCATATATTTGCCTTTTGGTCTTGGTCCCAGAAAGTATGTATTGAAAATCGGTTTAATGTTATACGGTTAATGTTAATGTTTAATGTTATACGGTTTAATGTTATACTGTGAATGCTAATTTCACAAATCTGTGAGATAACGAAAACTTAAAAAACAACAATCTTGTTGTTTTTTAACAACAATCTTTTTCTTTTGTCTTGACCACATATGAAAAAGATATATGGAAATTTAAACGAAGAATGTACTATACTATCCAATGTGGTTTAAACGAGCCCCGCCTTTAAATTCTTCATAAATTCTTTCAGTAATGCTTCCCGGCTGGTGGAGATCATAATAATAAATAACAGGTTAGTCTCATTAGATAGTGGACTCTAATTCTGCTAAGCTGACTTTTTTGTGACTCTTTTTTCTGCGACTGGCTCTATTATTTATATCCAAGGTATGTAATTACAGTTATATTTTTCACGTGTTTCTAAAACTCATTTCACAGAATGTTAAGAGGCATATACCTATTGTTATTCCTTAATAAGGTGCTCAACGAACGATCCTTTAAGAGAGGAAAAACTCTGCTCTGTTCTCAAATTTCTTTCCAAATATTAATGGCAAATAATGATGTGTTTTGCCAAAAAAAGTGATGTCATATGAGACAAAAATATCGAAAAAAATATCTATAGGTACCCCCTTAATACTTTGTTCTCAGATTTCTTTCCAACTGTTAGGGAAACACAAGGTAAAATGACGACGGGGGCAAAACGGGACGATGGTTATATCTCATCTGCAGTGTGACTACAGATCTACTGAAAATTGTAGAAACTACAGATTTTTTTTAGAGTCCGAGGATTGTAAAAGCACAGTCGACTGAAAAAAATCGAGCGTGAGAGCATTTATTGTATGTATTGTTTTATTGCCATTTAAGTAATAGAAAACGATTTATAAAAACTGATTTTAAAAAAATTTGATTTTCGTCTATAAACGTTGCAAACGGCAGTTCATTCTGTTTATAAATTCTATTGACTACTTTTTAATGATTAATTGTATCTTGCAAGCTTTTGTCAATCTAATAGCAATTTATCACAGAGACGGGCGCAAGCTAACCAGAAAGTTTTTTGAATCCTCGATTCACCCCCGACAGTTTGTGCTCCTTTGAATCTATTTATCCTGGCAAATCTCGACCTTTGAGTAGCCAGTATAGAGGTTTAAGGACTCGAAACATAGATGCGTTTTTCACGAATCTCAGCGGTGTTTCAAGCGAAGGTGGGACTTTATTAGACGATCTGGCTATGAGCCAATTCAGTAGGAAGCCAATTTGCGGAACGCACCAATACGCAGCTTTCTATTCGGTCTTGTCACGTTGCTTCTACAATGTACAATTTTGCACCAGTCTACATAACTCGCGCCAGTAACATGCTTTACCGCGAAAGTAATAACAATAAGCAGTAATAACTGCTCTTCAAAGCAGCAACTTTAACATTTTATCATTTTTATTTCCACGTCGAATCTAAAAAACAACATACTAAGAGTAAATAAAAAAAGTATGATCACATGTAAAATCCTAAATGTTCTACAACTCGTAATTTCTTTGGTAAGACACCTTTCGTGGGATGGAAATGATTTTCTAGATTATTTATGAATTCAATGGGGGGAGGGGGCAGATTTAAAAGCTGTCCGCCTTTCATTATATTTAGAAGATGAAAATTGGCATTTCATTTTCTTATATGGGTAATTCTGATTACAATAATTTCAATTAATTTGTTTTTCAACTAGGCATAAAATTGAATGATACATGAGAAATGGTCTATGAGCTACGAATTTGGTTCAGAAATAAGTAGAGAGTATACAACAAGTGAATAATGATCCTGGCTCCTTTAAATTAAAGGTCTATGAAATAACTTTCGACCTATTCCTTGCGGTCTCCTAATCATATCGACCTCTCCAAGACCTCGACGGATTCCGAGTGCCTTTCACCAGCCACATTTCCTAGCAGAGGCGATGAGATTAAAACTTTCGCAAGTCGCGACAAATCTCAGATACATTTTAATGATATTGATCTTTTCACAGTTTTGAAACACCACCGCCTCCAGGATTTACAACTAAACGAAAAACAAAAGAAGAAATAAAGAGAAAGAAATTATAATTTTAACAGAGATATCATCTTGTTTGAAATATCAAAACAAATAAGTACCTATATAATCATCAATCAAAGCACTTTGAAACTAGTTCTGTGAATTCGATCTCGGGTGTTCCATTTAACTATATTTATATTTTTTTGTGCTCATTTTTTGAGCACTTTGCTTTACATAAGCTTTAAATTTTGATTATTTGAGAAGCTATTGTCGAAAAATCAATATTGTTTAGCTTGCATATAAAACCATCTGCTCTAAAAAACCAATTTTATTATGAGAGTATAATTTAGAAAGATTTTCTCAGAATGTTCAGTGCAGATTTCTTAGATTTTCTAGATTTGATCAATCTTCCTCAAATTATCTCCCCTCTTCCAAATCAATATTTCAGAGATCACAGTCTCTATTATTTCTAAAATAAAGGAATAGAAAACTTTTTTTTTTTTCAAAAAATAGAGGACTTTTGAAGGATTTAATACTTCAATGATAACGAGTTGCCTACAGTCCTTGCAGCTATTTTGAAAACTCGACGGAAAGGTTTTATTATTTATCACAAATTAAAATTAAAAAATTGAATTAAGGTCGCGTACCTTGACCGTAACACTGCCACCAGACCCCTTGATAAGATCGATGATCTCTTCTCGAGACTTGTCATCAACGTTGATCCCATTGACCTCGATGAGACGATCCCCGGGCAATAAACCCGTATCATTAACATTTTGCACTAAGACACCGGGTTCCGCAAAAATCACCGAACGCATTTGCATGATACCATTGGCACCACGTTCCACTATCACTGCACGACGCAAGGAAAATCCAAAATCACTTCTAGGAGGTGGTTGTCTCTGAATTGTCAATTCCCTTGGTTCTGGTAACTCGAGGGAGACGATTTCTGGTAAAGGCAGCTCAACAATGCCTTGTTCCTCGAAGGAGGCCGACGACCTCCACCTCGAGAAACCCTGAGATTCTCCTACGGGCGACAGACTGAAGGGCGGAGTGGCGAAGCTCGAGTTGGTCGTGTCCGTCAATGAATCCGCAGAAGGGCTTGCGCTCGTCACGACCTGCATAAACAAATGCGATGTTAAGTCTCTTTGATCTTGTTACTTCATTTATCTTTCAAGGAATGAAAAAATTGAAAGATAAATTATTTCTCAATAACATATAACATTTGTCTGAATCAAGAGATGGCATTTTGATTTATTGAATTTCAGACATCCTAATGAAACTGTTTCGTTTCCTTTCCTTTCTGATAGAAATTGATTCTTCTTTCTTGTCGTGATTTCAAACCTCAATACTCAATAGCCCGAAATTCAGGTATGATTGGATTTTAAAATTTTAATGTTTCTATATACTGGAGATGCTAGCTGCTCCGGCAGTCAGCACCTCCACCCAAATTTTGGTTTTCTGAGAAAAATAAAAGGGCCCAAAAATCGGCATTACCTCCAAAAATTAGCCCGAAATTATGGCATAAAAGAAATATTGTTGAAATTCCGTTGTGGAGGTGCTAGCAGATCGGATCTTTATAAATATTAATTTCTATTTTCCTTGCATCAGGAACAAGTTTCAAGAACAGCCTCAGAATCTCACCTGGAGAAGCTTATTATCCTGTTGAAGATGCCCATGTTGCTGGAGAAGAAGATGTTGTTGAGGACTACGTCTCGGATAGGAAGATTCCTCCTCACTCCCTTCATTGTTCAAGCCAAGAAGCTGATGTCCAGGTACATTTTGATATGCGATCACCTCATTCTGAAGGGTATTCCTGACCAGGAGGTTGCTCGCCTCCTGATGATTATTCTCCTGATTGCCATTCGACACGACAGTGACCTCACCCAAGATGTTAACGCTGGTGATGCTGAGTCTCGGACCTTTCAATATGCCACGTTTCGGTGGCTTGGGTGGCAAAGGTGGTAGGTTTTTGCCACCGGCGTTCGTGAGGGAAGTCAGAGATGCTTCCGAGGAATCACTCTGAGTGAGACCATCAGGAGTTCTGGTCCAACTCGTTCCAGCAGAATTTTGGGCATTATCCAGTAAATCTCTATCCAGCTGAGCAAAAAAGGAGGCGCTGTAGTCTGCTGTAATCCCGCTTGGCAACTTTTCCTTCTCCTTTCTACGACCGCGAATCTTCAAGGATCTTCGCACCTGGGAAGCAAAAGAACAAGAAAATTATTATTATTATTATTATTATTATTATTATTATTATTATTATAGCGATTAATCATGTTCCAGGAATGCGTTACCATAACTGCGTTCTCTGCTTCGCGGATCATATGATACATATGAACATGTTTTAACGATTTTAATTAATTATCTAATGTCGTTAGAGGAGTTACTCATTCATCTATTTTCAGTTGAAGTTTTCCTGGGAATTATGTCGATCAGAAAGTATCTATTGGAATTTTACTTTGCGGATGTATTTGAAAAAAAGTATCAGCAGAATAAGAAGTAATGAAATTTATTTTTACCTCGGTAGTAATTTTCTAGATCATGTGAAAATAAAAATAATTGTAGACATTTTTTCAAGAAATTCCGGGAGTAAATTATTGGGTAAATAACATTTGAAGAGCTAAGTGAGTAATTGGAGCAAAAACAGAGTTGAAATGATAACTTGACTTATTTTGTATTACGTATTTAAGATTTAACTTTTTCCAATCGGTTTTTCTTTCATTTCATAACAGTTACATTCTGAATCTTTTTCGATGAAAATGAGAGTAATTCCCCAGAAGACTTCAGACAATTGGGATCCTAACAATGTAAACAAGATGATTGGACGCAGTCATGCACGAATCAATTTTCTTCACAAAGAAAGTAGATAAAAATAAAGACAATCTTTTAAATATTGAAATAAGTACATTTATTATTTTTAAAATATATTTTCGTAAAAAAATCAGAAAATTTACACTCAAAAAAAGTTCTGGTTGAAGTTACTAAATGCTTCTGGTTAAAAAATTTCTACTTATGTTATTTACAAATTCTGCTTAATACGACTAGCAAAAAAAATTGCATGGTATTTTTTGGAATTTTCAGAAATTTCATGGGATTTTCAGGAATTAAAAATTCTTTAAATATGTACTAAAAAAGTGAAAAATTAATATGAAAAATATACTACTATTGTTCCATTATGAATAGCCTATCTGGTTTTCACACTGACATTCATGAATCTAATATAGCTGATATGAATAATCATCCACGATTGACGTACTACTTTCTCAGCATTATTTCGAACTCCTGATAAAATCTCGTAGATCCTTCTTGTGTTTCGTACGAAGATCTATACGAATACATGTTTCAAGAGAGTGAAAACAATATGAATCAATGGTTAAATATATCAAATAAAGTTAACAGTGAGAGGTAAATTCATCCAATTTATGATAATAAAAATAATTCACTTTTATGTTCAAGAAAATATTTTGAGACGATCGTATATACATATATTTACTTTTAGTCTATTTTTAATGCAAAAGAGTGAGGAGATAAGTGGCGTAAAGTTCCATGGTGGAAAATACCGGTGCTTTTATAAAGTATCTTATCAGACAGTGTTTGCGAAGATATATGCGCTCATCATATCCACCCACAATACGCCAAAGTTTCATATAATAATTGTAATCATTCATATAATAATATAATAAAAAATTCATATAATAATATAATAATCTTTCTTTCCTTTACATAAGCTATGAATTTTGATTATTTGAGAAGTTATTGACGAAAAATCAATTTAAAAAAAAAATTATAAATGTACATAAAAATTTTAAAATTCAATATTTTGAAAAATCCTTTGGCACGTTTTGAGATATAGGTGCAGCCAATATACCTTACAAATTTCATCAATTTATCTACAACTGTCTTTAAGTTAATAGGGCGACAAAAAACGGCGACACACACGGACAATTGATTAGAATGTTGTATTAGACATTTATCACGTGAGGAAAGTTTAATTAAACCATTTTAAAAATATTGGAAAATGTAACGATTACAAAGCTTCCTCTATGAGGAAGCAAAAAGAGAATATTTTCTCAGGAACTTTGAAACAGTAACGTAGCAACAACTTACTCTATTCTATAAATTTAAATATGTATATAAAATGATATTAATATGTACCATAAATTAGCTAGAATGTAATATGACTTCTTTTAAAATTTAAATAAGCTTACTAAACTTCTTTTAATTAAAATGAGGTCTTATAATCCTGACTATAATTTTAAACAATGTAACTGTTCTTTATACTTCCGTCTAATAGGTAACGGTAATACATAAATACATTTTATATACCGCAAGACGTTTTATAAATATATTTATTAAGCAGAGTGGCCACAAGATTCAATTTTTACATTTCCCTGACATTTCCCCCCTGACATGTGGCCACCCTGTTTAGAGAATGAGTATTTCTGAAGAATTCAAAATATACTTAATCTCGAATTAATGTGCAAATTGACTAGAAAAGATTTTGCTCTTACTAAAACTACCGAGTATTCCGAATAAAATTGTCTTCGAGTAGTTTATTCAGGCTTAAATTTAAAAGTTGGCGCAAGTTACTACATAGTAAATTCCTGAATGAATACCGTCACCTAACCCCTTCCTTCCAGTCAATCGTAACGTGACCTTGGTCCTCACCTCGTCGAGACGCAGAAGCTCCTCAGCAGACATACTGCCACGATCCCTTTTTTTCACATCTTTTCGTTCCTTCTTCTCACGTTTCCGCTTCTCCTTATCTTCCTTCTCCGCTGCCTTCTTCATAAAATTGAACATTTCCTTCCACTTTCAAAGAAATACTCTCTCTCACACGCACACACACACACACACACACACACACTTTAAACTTTTCCAGGCAAGAATCGATGATTCTCAGCAGACATTACCCACCCCTCGACGATTTTTAAGATCATAGATCACATCTGTCAAAAGATCCTCAAAGATCCTGACAAACTATTTTTTTGATTTGGATTTTATTACACAAAACACTTCACTTTCACTTCCGGCGCCAGGGTTAGCTAACCATCAACGAATAATGTGCAATAACAATAATAAGCACGGATGTGCTTGCTCCAAAATCTTCGAAGGGCGTGAACCGGCCAGACGAGCTTTCCCGGGGCGGAGGCGGCGCTCCTCTTTCAGGGCGCAGCATTTAATTCCACAAAATCGCAGAGGACAACGCGATAAAACAATCGCAGCATTCCCTTTAATTAAAATTAAAATTACCACAAAAACTCTCTCCTGGTCGCGAGCTCAAAAATACTATACTCCGTGTTATAATCCGTGTCAATAATACTTTTCTTACAAATCCAAACTGGTTATTACCTGCAACTGAAAACAATAATCAAAAATGTTTTTTTCTTTCGCTCCAAAGTTTCGTGTCAATGACAAGTGGACACGAAATGGTCTTTTGAGTCTTTTGTGATGTTTAATGTTGAGGTTAGGTTCCTAACATAATAAATGATCAAAACAGGAGAGCTTTTTAGCATCGGAATTCCGCACTTTGGAGGTTGAAACTGACAGCTTTGAACGTCACAACACTCCCACCGCCATTCACGAAGACCGCGTGTTGTCAACTGAAGACGATTCCTCAAGGAAGATTCCCCAAGTCGAAAAATAGACTGGAACGTGAGCGGACCTCCGCAAAGTTTTTAGGAGACAAGGATCGCCGGTTAAAATAAGATTTCACACGCGAAAAATACACAGCACGTTTACTGACGGACGACTGACGACAAACTGTGACAAACTGTCATCAACTGTCATGGCAGCGAACACCCGCTAGCGCTATCAGCTGTGCGAATGCATGCGCATGCGCGGAAAAAGCGTCATCTGGTATATTGAAGTCACATCTCTTTAAAGGCATGTGATACTTTACCAT
>CAJFCP010025593.1:15112-27272 GCA_904066005.1 Synergus itoensis
AAAAAATATTTAGTTTTGATATTTTTTGTATAAAACGAAGAATTCAAAATCTAACATCAAAATGGAATATTTTTATTTTACTTAAAAAATATTTGAAATAGATATTTTTTCGCTCTGTGCGCATAATTCTAGTTAAAAATTGATTAAATCTACAGAGGGAAAAAATTTCAAATGTAATATTTGTTGAGTAAAATGAAGAAATCTAATTTTTAGATTAGAACTTGGCTGCAACACCCTCAATAGAAATCTAACGTTTTTAAAAAATAATTTATCAGATAATGGACCTTTCAAGTCTACAAGACAAAGAACTCACACCAGACGAGTTAGAAAAACTGGATATGCTTTGCGAATGCAGATTATCAAGGTAAAACATGTTTAAAAAAAACTTGAATAGTAAAATTTTGTTTACATTTCCTTAGAAGAGATAAGTCTCTATTCAATTGCTTAATTTAATAAAACTACTATTAAAATTCTTTTACTGAATTGATAAAAAAAAATAAGTTTCTAAATTAAATTTTCCTTATTTCCTCTGAGATTATAATTACTGAGGCGGAACCAGGAGGAGCATCGGCTCCCCCCTCCCCCCAAAAAAAAGGCTCAGACTTGAAATTTTCAGAAAAGGTAATTGAAGTTCATAATAATCGAAACCTTAAGAGTGGAGAGGGAAAATTAATTATTAGATGCCCCCCCCCGGGCCCTTCTCTGGACCCGCCCCTGTATATAATTAACCCTTTTTAAAAATAATTAACTAGCAAATTCAAATTAGATTAATAATTAATTTACTTTTCTGATAAAAGCAATGAATAATTTTAAAAATACTGATTGAAAAACAATATTAAAAATCGTTGACTTGCTCTTAATCAAGAAAATTCTTATCTCGAATGAAACAATGAGAAATCTTGTTTTCAGAATGCCAGTTCAGTATATTATCAGAGAATGGGACTTTCGAGATATCACTTTGAAATTAGTACCACCAGTTTTCATTCCTCGACCAGAGACTGAAATATTAGTGGATTTCGTTTTAAAACGAATATCTTCAGCAAATTTCGACTCTTGTAGAATTCTGGAAGTTGGATGTGGTTCAGGTGCCATTTCCTTAGCACTTTTACATGCCTGTAACAAGGTAAAATCTTAAACTAGCTATGAAGTTGTATTAACTTTTGTGCTCATTCCCTGAAATTTCCTTGATTTCCCTAACAAATTTTTGTTTCCTTGATAAAACAAATACCTATTCATCATTCAGTTTTTATCATCTTCAGATAAAAGTTTTGGCTATTGACACCAACATTCACGCTTGTGAATTGACTCTGGAAAACGCCAAAAATTTAGGTCTTCAAAATCAACTGACTGTCGTGAATGCGACTTTGCAAGAAGATGCACAAATCGAAGTTTCATCGGAGGCAAAAATCACAGATTTAAACACCGAGACTTTTGATTTCATTGTCAGTAACCCGCCCTATGTGCCCACAAAACAAATTTTCAAGCTAATGCCGGAAATTAAACTGTAATTAGAATTTTAAAGACAAAAATATTACAAACAGACGAATTTTTTAATTAATTGACATTACAATTTCAGATATGAAGACGTGAGAGCTTTAGACGGAGGAAACGACGGCTTAAAGCTAATAAAACCACTTCTAAATTATTCTGCGAATGCATTAAAGCCTGGTGGTCGACTTTTTATGGAAATAGATCCCGCTCATTCCGAATATATACAATTCTTCGCAGCTAAATATGCAAACCTAAAACTCAAATATGAACACACTTACAAAGATTTTTGTAACAAGGACCGGTTCGTTGAGGTTTTGAAATTAGACTGAATTGTGAAACACGATTATACATAAAAATAATCAAAAATTAAAATATAAAGTATTCCAAATCTCAGATTCTATTTAACACCTAAATCCTTTTGTCCAATCCAAAAGAGAATTTTGAATTAGAAAACTTTAAAAATAAATTAAATTGTAAAATGTAATCTATTTTGAAACCGCTTTCATAGAGGCAAATAATGGACCGACGGTTCCGTCAAAATAGCAATTGTTTATTAATTTATTTCAACGGTAATACTGTTAAACAATGGCTGACGCTTTAAACGTTTTGCACATTGTCGAGCACCACAACTTTCGTTGGAATGTATTGTCCTATTTTGCGTCGTTTTACTTTTTTTATAAGCACTGAAGAAAATTGTGAACAGACACATTAATTGACTTCAAGCGACGAAAATGCCTTTTCCAATTTTAAAATACTAAATTTCTTTACATTATTTTACATGATAATGGAAAAATTCCATTTCACGAGTCCAGTTTAAAAAAATTCTGATTAGTACAAAATTATACTTCGTACCTAATGGTCACATGAAAGGCATGCTAAAATATATTTAATTCGTCGTAACGTACAATTTCCAATTTTCTAAATATTTTCTAAACATTCTAAAAGAAACTAAATTTGTCTTGGCTTAAAAACGAACCTCTCCTTTCTGGTTTTATCGACTAGCCCAAAATTTATTACAAAAGTAGTGATTTCTTAATAAAAACATGGCTGTCGTAGATGCTTTTTGAAAATATGAAACTCAACTTACAAGAGCAAATAGTTTTAGAAATTTAAATATATACATAAATAACGTCTTGTAAATTCGCCAAAAATTATCAATAATGAATGAACGCAGGATAATCTGATTCCAAGATGTGGATTCGTAGCGTAGCCATCGAATAAAAATAACAATTGTCTCTTTACAGAACAATAAAAAATCTGACTCAATTTTACAAAACAATTAATACTGTTACATTCATATTCACACGGAACTTGAAACTTGCTTGCTTTTCAATCCGGAAACTAAGTTCGGAATGTGCGTTTTTATTCTTTATATCGACTTTTCATAAAGAGTATTTAAACCTCAATAAAAAATCCTAGTTTATAGCAAATAGCAAAGGCACGGTAAACTTGAAAAGTACGTAAGTTGATTTAAGAAAAGAAAAAACAAAAAAAAAAGAAAAAAAAAGCGATTAATATGAAAGAAGTTCGCATAGGTCCGTGGAAATTTAAACTATAAATACAGAAGGTGCAGAAAGCCTTCCATACTAATAAAGCATAGATTCTAATTTTCTACCTACTTAGCTGCAGAATTCGGTAAAACTAAAGCTTTTCTACTTAACAGGTATAATTTGTACAAATTTCGCGTGGAGTGAAGGGATTTATTTTCGGTGCGATTAAAAAATATTGTATGTATCTGAGCGTAAAATATACTTTCCAAAAAAGGCTTCGTGGCGTAAAAAAGCTGCGCTTGTAAAAAGAGCATCGTTAAATTCAAAAATAATAAATCCCTTCATATACGAAAGCGTCTTTGTAACATTACAAAAAGTTCCTTAATTATTCTATATCCTTAATAAATAAAATAACAAAATCAGATAGAGCGAGATTCTTCCCTAATATGAAAGAGAAGAAAAAGACTTTGAATATTTTCGTGCAATTTTAACTGTGATTATTATAAATATTAAGTACCGGAGAAAATTATTGTGGAAGCCAGTGCATAAAAATGGATCCACTAAATTTCTTAAAAATTATATTAAATGATTTTCAATTCAGCTAAATTTGTTGGTCTACAAAATAATTCTAGAAAAGGAATGGCGATTTAAGAATCAGCCTTATTTTAATATTTTTCTTAGTTTAATTAATAATTTAAATAGTGCTCTAAAAAAAGAGTGGTATGATATTTGAGTAAAAAATATGGCACTTGAAAACAAGTGTCTCTTTCAATCACAAAGGCGTTTCCTTCAAGGGTACGACAGAATATCCTTTAGGTTTAGATTTAGATTTAGATTTAGGCTATACAGGACCTGACTCGCTGTTCTCCTGTTTAGCTGATTGCATGGCGATTCTCGAGGAGTTTGCAAGCTCTGTGAGAATAAGAGTTTCTGTATCGCCAAAATCCATTGAATCTGCACTTGCTCTATTACTACTTATGCTTCTTGCAAGTTTAATGAGGGCTTTTTGGTTTCGCTCTTTTTGTCTTTCGCATTTTAGCTTCGAGAATTCGTCGGCGGAGACATCGCTCGATTGATTCGAACTAGCAATACTTTCGTTATCTCTGTCTTCTTCATTTAAATCACCGATAAAACCTTGAACCGGGTCGTAAACTGCACTGGACCTCGCAGATTGAGTCGAATGTTGATGTCTGCAAATTAAATTAATTGAAACTTCAAAATCTCTGAACATTTAATTAATTCCACTAATCCCTACCTAGCATTTGGTCGCGAGACGATACTACTGCTTCGAGACCTTGCAGGACCAGCAGGAGCACTACTGGAGAGATGCTGTGCAATATGATTGGTACGGTTGGACCCAGGAACATCCATAGGTGCACTTGGTGGAGGTGGTCCCTGTGGGAAAATACTCTGTACATGGGGTCGATTTTCTGGTCGCATCGACGTCATTGTCATCTGCTCGTCGACTTCCTCAATCACTCCTATCCTCATTGATCCTCCTGCTGCTAAGAACAAAAAAAAATAATTTACAATCTCTGAATAAAATCAGAACACACATATTAAAATGGACTAGTAAAATAATAGTATGTATCTATTATTTAAACATCAATTTTTCTAACCAGGTACTCGCTGGTTCTGAAGAGAAGCAGCTGAGCTCGAATTAGTAAGTCTACCTGGTGTTTTCGTTCCACTACCACTTGTTCCATCAGGTCTATCCTCCTTGCTAAATATTCTCTTAAAGACGTTAGAAACACTTCCCACCCTCGGCATGGATCCTCCAATAATACTTGGCGTCGAGCCACCACTCATATTTCTATCTCTATTACTGATTCTACTTGCACTCCTAAAACATACGTAACAAGGTTTCATAATCGCAATTAGAAGAAGATGATTTATTTTTCAACTGTAAACACTGCTGAGAGAAAATTGCAGAAATTCCTCCGAAGCATTCTTATTCATTTATATTTACGGACTTGAAGATTTACCTTGACATTTTTCCGACGTTAAAATGTATACCGGAGATGGAATCTTCAGCAATATCGGATCGGAACTGTTTTTGCTGATAATCGGGTGGAACCATTTCATCAATTCGAACAGAGGAAGGCAAAACTTCTTGTTGAGCTGCTGTAAGTTGGATATTTGCTGTTGAAGGTTCGGGATGTTCCTCTCGGAAGGGTTCCGAAGCTGCTGTGTAGGGCAACTCCATAGGGAATACTTCCTCCCAGTACTGATCACGAATTAACTCTGGATGTTCATGATGCATCTCGTCAACGATTAAATAACTCACCTGCAAAAAAGAATATTATTTGAATAATTTTACGAACTTTTAATTTATTTTTAAGGCGCTTTAATAGATATTTTTATTTCATTTCATTTTAAGATATTATAAGAATTTAGATACTATGTAATAGAATCCTAGTAGAGAATAATAGGCCAATTTTCAACATGTTAGAGAATTGCGAAATACATACATGTTCAGCAAAGGAGTCAGATTTAAATTCAAAGCGTCTCTTGTGACACAAGAGAGACAATGAATATGGAATGTAGATTCATATCTGTCAGCATAACATGAATCCATACTCTTTGAAACGTAAAAGTTTTGATGCTTTTAATTTTGAGCAACAGTATTGCTCAAAATTAAAGCGGACGATTATTTCCCTGTTTTTCTCCGTCAAGTTTTTCAATTTTTAAGTTTTTTTTTTTTTTTTTTTTTTTTTTTTTTTTTAATTTTTAATTTTTTTTTTTTTTTTTTTTTTTTTTTCAAGTTAACTAAAAGTAACATATTTATATTTATCGCAAAGCGCAAAGATTTCTTTTTTAATTCATGACATTCATTCTAAACATTCTGTAACACAATAGAGAAAAAAAATTACAAAATATTTTTTTTATAACAAAGAAAATAAAAATATTTTCTCACATATAGTATTGAGTTGAAGTTGCTGACGTTTAGTCCGAAGAACTATTAAAAAAAAGTTTCCAAAACAATTTTATTTTTATTTATTTATTATCAGAAATTTACGAGGCGTTGCTCAGGATTTTAAGATACTTCAAATGACTTTAAGGAATTTGAAGGAAATTTCAAGGATATTTTAAGGAATTTAATTTGATTTTAAAGAACTTCAAGGATTTTTAAGAGATTTCAAGACATTTTAAGTCGCCACTCTGAATATCTATAATAAGAGACAGTGAAAAAATTTTCTGATTTTTCCAGAGTTTCTAAACTCAGTAAATTGAAAATTAATTTAATGAGTCTTTTACCTGAAGATTTCGGTCAATGATCCAATTGACTTCGAAGTCATCATCGTCCTCTCCGAAAGGATTGATAAGTGTTTCTGCGACTTTGAGCCAGCCCATGTAAAAAAAGAACTGAAGAGCCGTAAAAAACGGAAAGTAAAGATCAATCGTCGCTGTGGGTTTGTTCTGAACCCACTGCCCGCCCATTACACTCGATAGGAAGTACGTATAAACTGCAAGCGTTACAACCTGGGTGTAAACCAGGGGAATACTGATGTTATCATATTGTATGAGGCTTCCGCAAGTTCCTCGAAATTTATTTAACTCATCGATCAGCGTCTTTACTGCGAAGTCGTCACGTATTCTACCTTCTTTCCTAGCCCGAGTCACAATACTCGAGGCCCAGACAATTGGCAGCCAATGCTTACTGGGCTTTGGAAATTTTTGGTTTAAACTTTGGAAAATTGAGAGCTCGTTTTCCAGCAAAAGACCGGAATCTACAAAATGTTCCATCGTTGGGAATCGCTTCTTCACCCGAGGAGAAACATTCGCCAAAACGAGAGTCAAACAAACACACACATATCTGGAAAAAGAAATTTATAATTAAATATGTAGTTTAAAAATTTAAGTTCTAAAATAGACTTTAATTTACGCGAAAGAGATTTAATAAAACTATTTATTGAAAAACAAACCTGACGATAGTACGTCTCATTAATCTTCCTCTTTCGTCATTCCCGTGAATGGTGGCTGATACGTAGACTGCTATCGAATCTGGCCATGGAATCGATGTATATTGACTCCACCATCTGTTCATGACAATTGTGACATAAAAACCCAGGACGAATGCCAATGGGATGTAATTTTCATGTTCGTTGCAATATTCTACTATGTGCTCGAATATTTTTTTCTGGTGTTCGTCGAGCAAAAAACGATAAACCGCCGAGAGGGAGTAGTAGATAAAAAGGAAGAGGGCTAGATCCAGCCATACTAATTTATAAATACTTGCTCGCCATCTGAAACAATAAATAATAAATTACTGTAAAATAAGACACATTGTAAAGTAATTGAAGTCGCACTTCGTAAATTTTTATCAGTCTTTTATCCAACTGATAAAAACTCCAAGTATGAATTTTTCTTGTCAGAAAAATGATGCTATACTTTTCAAGCATTCGCTTAAGTCTCCTATCTTCATTAAAAACACTTTTTTTAAGGGTGTTAGAGCCAAGTTCCAATCTAAAAACTCGATTTCTTTATTTTATTTAACAAATATTAAAATTGAAATTTTTTCCCTCTGTAGAATTAATCAATTTTTAACAAGAATTATGCGCGCAGAGCGAGAAAATATCTAATTCAATTATTTTTTAAGTAAAATGAAAATATTGAATATTGAAGTCAGATTTTGAATTCTTCGTTGAGTAAAATGGAGAATGGAATTTTGAGCTTAACACTTAGGTCCAACGCTCTTAAAGAATAAATCATGTATCCTTAATCAAGTTGTGGATTTAGAGTATAAAATCAATAAATCTACAATTCGATTATAGAAATCGTTTCATTTTCAAAACGCGGTAGACGAACTCAGTTTCTGACATTAAGCCAGGTTCGTCATAAGTTTCAAAATAAACCGACGACGGAGTGTCTATGAGCACCGGACTAGAAATCATGTGCTGGCATCTCGCAATCTTACATCTGACAAAATTTATTCACTACAAATAAATTCGAAACAAATAAAACCCTTGTAACTACAACTTTGTATTAGCTTGACTTGCAATTATTTTCGTCATTAAATTAAGAGAAAATGAATTCAAAGTATTAATTTAATGCCAATAAATTCTTTTTTTTTCAATATCAACAGTAAATAGAATAGGAAATTCTGCTTGCAACAAAAAATAATTATTGAAAGTAAAATAATGATGTCAACTTATTATTCCCCTTTTGTCCAATTATTTTGCAAAAACTAAAAGGGTCAAGGAAAATGAGAAAAAGTTAGTTAGCAAAAGTAAACCAAAGATACCTATCGCCCTCTTTTCTGAGCCGTTGGAAATTCTCGAGAGGTATATTCGATCAAATGGGAAACGAAAAGAATCTAATTTTGCGTGACATGTTACAAAATGCAGTTAACTAAAGCAGTAATAGACACGCGATATTAAACTTGACGTATTCCAAGAACAATCCTATTTCATAATCTTGAATCTTCGGAAATATCTCTTACAGCAAATTTTCTTGTAAAGATTAAAGAGTTTACTCACTCATTCATTTATCTGTAAGTAAAGAAATCTTATTTTATCTAAAAAAAACTCTAAACAACTAAAAATAAAAAAAATAATATATAGAAGTTCAGTTGGATTTTCAATATATGTAATAAAATCAATGAATTAACTCTTTTTCAGAAGGTAGTTCTACTTCATTGAATATAATAGTAGTAACCCTGGTAATCGTTTTTTATATAACTGGAATGTATTTGTCAAGTTTACTTCAAGAGCTAAATGGTGAAAATTTGGCACGAATAGGAAACCGAGGTATAGTATAATTACGTCAGCGGTCTATCTAAGAGTCTGGTCATGATGCAATTTTTGAAAATCTCGAATCCTACTAGAGGGAACAATTCATTTGTCAAGGTCTTTGTCGATAGAAAGCCTTGAAGAAGAAAACCACATCCTTTATATCTATTGATGACATCCAATTACGAATCCCTGACTTTCCATGATTTAAATACGAAATTAAACATTTATACCTGCAAACAAATTTGCAACAGAATTACCACCATATATTTAATATTAAAATGCTGATATTCTTCTTGATTTTTGGTTTATTTACGAAAAGAAATTCAATCAACGCAGAACGAAAATAAAGATTTGTAATTAAAGGGATTCTATGAACTTGTTTGCGAAGTCTCTGATTATATCTGAGGAATTGAAAGACTTGAATATATATATATATATATATATATATATGACACTGTTTCACGCATCGTTTCTATTTCACTGCATTTGAATTCATATATTTTTTAAAATTCTACAAAAGAATCGAAAAAATAATTCTTTTATACCAAATTAGTCAAATTTGAAGTTAAGAAATTAAATTATAGGGGCGTTTCAGTTTACGAATTCTTATAAACAATACTGGCGAAAGTTTCGAATTGAAATTCATTCCAAACCATACAGTTGTATTCCGATCGAATAAGATAAAAATTTCGAATAAAAATATTAAACTCGTATTTAGGCCTGATATAAACTGGCGCAATCGGAAATATTAATTTTATCAAATAAGAGGGTACTGTCATTCATAATTGATCAATGAGGTCGTCGAATTTTTATCAGTCGGCCTTAAACTAAAATTCAACATTTTTAAATAATATAATATTGCAATTTTGACTAATATTTTTAAATATTAAATTTAAAGTAAAAAAAAAATGTTCTTGAACTCAATATTTTTCAGAAAAAAGATTTTTACCAAAACTAATTAAAGAATATCTAAGAATTTCCAGGTGATGCAAATAAAAGAAGTTTACTCAACATTTTATCACTTGTATGAATGACATCATTCAACTCATAGGTCAGAAAAAAACTTTGGAGAATTCATGACCTGTCATGACTAATAATTTTATCGAGCTGTAGCTTTGAAATAATTATTTGCCGAGTTTAAAATCCTGTTTCTATTTGAAAATAGAAAAAAAAAAATTTTTTACGATTTCAAAACCATAAAACAGCTGAGAGACAGCTGTCTTTTAACCATTTTGTTCGCGTACATAATAATAACTCATTTAGTTCAGATAATTCTGAATTGAAGAGTAAACAAGAATTTCTTCATTTTCAGATATATCTTGAAAAATATTGAAAATTCAAGGATAACATATTTAAGAATCAAAACATAAAAAAAAGTTAAAAGTGACATTAGATTTTTTTGGCAGTTTTTTTATACAGATGGACAGGCTCATAATTTTTATATATGGTTATACGATTGTAGTAATTTTCTAGGACGGAGCTATGAAGCTATTTAATAGATCCTCCAACGTAGCATCGTTTCTCTCTAGTTTGTGGAAATTTTCAGAAAATTATAGTCTAGTTCTCATGACGAGAAGGAGAAAACTTCCATAAAATGGAAATATGTAAAAATTTTCCAAGCAAGGAGAATTAAAAATTGATTGCCTTCGAGTTAAAAAAATTA
The DNA here is from genome assembly GCA_904066005.1 of Synergus itoensis. NCBI lineage: Eukaryota > Metazoa > Arthropoda > Insecta > Hymenoptera > Cynipidae > Synergus > Synergus itoensis. The sequence continues at coordinate 25,492 of CAJFCP010025593.1, forward strand.
TACCTTAAAATAATACGAATAATATATGGAAACAATTAATCAAGGTTTAGTGGATTTCTAGAAAATCAGTAGAATTTAAAAAATTTTACCTTAGTAATAATTTTAGAAAGCATCCAAGACCCCTGCAAGTAGCAACTTCAGCTGTATAACTAATCGTCATCCTTTATCTTTCGCTCCTAATTACTAATGTGGTCTTTCCATGATATCAGGCACTTCTAGTCTCACCTGAAATGAAAAAAGAGTCTTTTACTTATCCAGTATTAAGAGTAGCGAGAAAATATCTAATTCAAATATTTTTAAAATATTAGAATAGAATTTTGAGTTTAACACTTTTGGGTCCAACGCCCTTAAGATTTAAAAATAAATTAAAATTTAAAAGAAATTCAATTAAATATTGAATATCCCTATAAAGTCGATCAATTCTAATTCTTTATAAATTAATTCATTCTTTGTGAGCAATGCTTTTCTTGGACCACGTGATTCAAATAAATACCGGTATTATGCTTCCCAAGGACAAAAACGTACATATAAACTACGTAACATATTATTATTTACTATGCTAATATCGTAGATAATAAACGAGACCATCGGTACTGTAAATCACTATCTTTTTGCGTTTCAAACACTATAGGTATAGCCATTATCGAATGTCCCATTTGTATAAGAAACTCTTTTTTGATACCCTCATTATTGAAAAAAGAAATACTATTCTGTTACTTATATATTTTTAATATTTTCTAAATAAATCTTTTTTTTTAAATCGTGAAAATGAAAATTTGTGTGCTCAAAGCCCTCACAGATCACGTGAGATTATTTTGCTCATTGACGAACAACTTGAATCAATTAACACGAGACCGTAAGTTGCTCACTCATAAAGGAAAAAACATCTGAGTCGGTTCAAGTTTTTCTTTCTTTGAAAACAACATTGCCAGTGTGAGGTTCAATTAAATATGTTAGATGCTCTAATAAAGAAACAAAGTCCTTTCTGAAAAAATAGAATTTGTGATTTTAGTTATTAACAAAGGCTTTAATTGTTACGTTATCTAATTTCCAAATCTTAATTTGAGAATAATAAAAAAGCAAATTACTAATTTTTTAGTCAATCACATATTGGAAATAATCATTGTAAACCTATTTACTAGAACTATGTATCAGAATTACTGACATAAAACGAGCCTATCTACATTACATAAATTATTATTACCGGACGAAGTTCGTCCGTTCCATCGTGAGATCTTCCCACATTCTAGGAATCACAATTTAAAACTACATATCATCACTCAAATTTATTTGCTAATTGAAACGTGACTAAAAAGCAATCCACTGCATCATGAAGTAAATAAATTCCTATCATCCTAGAATATAATATATACATTTGTAGTTTCCTACACAAGATATAGGATGCCGCATTATCAAATTTCATATCTTATAATCATAATAACTAACGTCCCTGTAAACGATAATACGTAATAATTGTTTGTTTCTTTCTAACAATGTCTCTCAAGACTCTAATTTTGTTTCTATAAAAATATTTTTTAAATAAAATGAAAATATTGAATTTTGAAGTTAGATTTTAAATTTTTAGTTTTATGCAAAAAGTATCAAAGTTAAATATTTTTTCGCTTTGTACACAGTCTTATATATGAAAAAAGATTAGCGCTACACAGCGAAAAAATATATATCTATAATTTTCGTTGAGTAAAATGGAGAATAGAATTTTGAGCTTAAGATTTGGGTCAAACGCCCTTAAATGTCGGTAAATATTTTCATTCAAAATTAAC
>CAJFCP010025593.1:32272-46290 GCA_904066005.1 Synergus itoensis
CTGCCATTGGCTGAAATTTGATGTGCAATTCGATTTTGAATCTCGCGTGCCAAGGTACTAATATCTTTGCCATTGGTTAACATTTTGCGCGCGAGATTCAAAATCGAATTGCACATCAAATTTCAGCCAATGGCAGAATTTTTCCAACGGAAAGTCAGTGAGCACTCTCAGGGCTGTCGAAAAGTAGCCTGGGGGAGCATCAAGGCTCCCCCCTCGAAATGAAAAATAAAAAATATTTCTGTAGTAAGTACCAATGCTAAAATGCTTAAAATGCTAAAAAATATTATTTTATACGCAATACACATGCGCAATCGATGTGACATTTAACATTTCGGTAATATTATTTTTATACTGAGCTTTGAAATTTCGGGACTTTGTATTTTTCGAGAATTTGAATTTTCAGAAATTATATTTGCGGTACCTATTATTTCACATTCGGTATTTTGGTTTTTCGGCAAAAAAAATGTCCCGTTTCAAAATTGAACGAGTATAATTTATAATTCTAAAATACTTATAAATGTTAGTACAATAATTTTCAAAGATATTAGGATTCTTGCCAAGTAAAATGACCAACTAGTGGATAAAATAAAGCCATGTTTTATTCACCTTTCGTCTCTTTTAAGTTTATAAAATGGCCTAATATATCATACAGAAACTGGTTCATGGCACAGGAAATTACAAATAAGAAAACGGGCGTTACTTGTTGGTACATAAAAATAATTATAAGCGAATAAATTAGATGCATTTGTATGTACACAGTTAACTTTGATATAAATTAGTTTTTAAAAATCTTTATCTGTTTTCTTAAATAGAGCAATGTACTCGCCTCTACTAGTCACTCGTTTATCAAAATATCATATCTCCTAATAATCCTAAGGTACATCGTAATCGTAAAAATCTATTAAGTATGTCTCACATATCTCTTTAAAATAAAAATAATAGTAAGAAGTAATACAGGCATAAGCTTCAACGAGCTGAATAACAAAACACGTGTTGTCGTAAAAACACGTGTATAATATAAGTATCTACTTCTGTGTACTTCTGCAATTATCTACGCATATTTTCAAACAATATATCTCCTATTTTACATAATACACAGATTAATATTTTAAACGTGTACTCTCATTCAACAGTTCTCTTGTTCTCGAATTGCGATCGCATCTTTTGATGCTCATTGAACTAAAATCAGACTTGGTCCCTAAAAGTCACAGCCAATAAATGCAACGAACAACAGTCTGCGATTAAGGCCACTTGACTAAAACAATAGTGACAGCGCTGACAATATAATAGTATCACACAACAATGAGTGATGATCATATTTAGTAAATACGAAGATTTATTTCTTAGCTTTCTCGCTCACAATCAGGCAGATTTTCTCTTTACTCTTGTAGTCTTAAATTATAATTCGGCAAAGATTCGACAAAATTAGAATAGTGGCACGTGAGTCTTAAGTTTTACCCTCGGTTTTTTCTTTCTTTTCACCTCCTCAATTTTAGATTGAGTCTCATTTCACTTTAAAGATGAAACTGTTTTCCTCAAACAAGGTATTGCAGATTTCAAGCAACTATTGTCGTTAAAACGTTGTTTTTCAACTCGTAACTCCCTGGCCTGTAATTAAGCTCTGATAATCAAGTTAAAAATGCATTCAATAGTATAAAAATTTGTTTTTTAATTATAATATTAGCTCGCTAATATTTTAAGTAAATAAAAAGAATACCTGATTGTAGCATGTTGTGTTGAACGAGACCAACCAGCTACCAAATCTGCTTCGCTTCTTTCGGGAATTCTTTCTACTCGCGATTGAACTCCGTTTTTAGAAGCGTATTCAGAAACTGTGCGCTGAATCATATCTGGTGCGACGGTTGTTCTTACTGCTCTGTATGTTAATCTGAAATAGAAATAAATATTTATTACCTTCAATTTAAAAAACGGTCTATATTTTATTTCCATTAGAGAGACTTTTCTTTATTATTTACCTAGGCAACATGGCGAGAACTGAAGCTAAAATGACTGTGAGCCAGAAAGCATGTCTACTGATCGCTGTCTGCATCACCCAATAGGAACCTGGCAACCCCATACAGTTGACACAAATTGCGTTGTAAAGGAGACAAAATCCAAAAAATGCTCCAAGAGATGCTAAGATTGCAGCTCCGTGGATCAAAGTCTAAAATTAAAGAGAAAATCAGTATGTACATATCAGTATTACATGTTTTAATAAATTTGAATATTAATTCTTTTTCTTAAGACTTACCCAGGATCTGGTTTCTATGCTGACGTTGATTAACATTACAACTAAACAAGAAGTAGTAATCGTTGTTCCAAATTCCCAAATGTCAACGTCTGAGTCATGATAAGCCTGGAATTTTAAAGAGCCGAGGTTTAGTCAAAGAATAAAAAGCTAAATAAAAAATTAAAATAAACAGAGTGAGTAAAAGATTACTTACAGCTTCGATAAGAAAGAAAATGACAATACTCTGATACAAAGCATCTGCCATTGTAAGCCAAAATGAATGTGGCTGGTAAACTAAAGCCAAACGCCCTCTTTTATAAAGTTGTGGATTTTCTAAAAGTACTTTTCCCGGTGCGATTCTATCATAGATACCCAAAGCAAGTGGTGGCAGTGAAGTGAAGAGTAAATTATAAAGCATCAGGTAAATTTGATCGATCATCACTGCTCCAGAAAATCCGCAATAAAGCTAAAATCATATTGAAAATGTTGAAATTTATAGTAGATGATTATACATCCTTGCAATAAATAATCAGATTTTCTTCAGATGTAGGTACACTAGGGTAGACCTTATATTTACTCTTGGTGAATTTTTTTTTCTTGGGTGAGACCAAGAAAAATCCAAAATCGAAAAATAAGGACCATCCTAAACTACACATTACACATATGTACCTGAAACCAAAAGAGGAGGAAGACAAAGGTCGCATTTTTGTAGAAAAAGTACAGAACCATCCGAGCAAGTCTATCGTAGCACCAATGACCGTGCATCAGCAGAAGCCTGGCTAACATCGGGAATCTTGCGATCGCAAAATCTGCTGCCATAATTGCTTGAGTACCTTCTCGACCCGAAACTCCAACTCCTACGTCTGCTGTTTGAATCATACTAACATCATTGGCTCCATCGCCTATGGCTAGAGTTCTCATCCCAAGTTGTTCTTTTACAACTCTAACAATGTAGGCCTGCAAAGAAAGAAACTTGTTTAATTTTTACAATTAAACTTAAAGGAATTTTATAAGATTTCATACGATTTTAAGTAATTTTAAAGTATATAAAGTTAAGTTGTGGAATTTTAAGAAATTTTAAAAAATATAAAGAAATATCAAGTGATTTTACAAAATTTAAAGGAATTTCACCAGATTTTAAAGGATGTTAAAGAGATTTTAAAATATTTTATAAGATATTAAGTCATTTTAAGAACTTTTAAAGGATTTTAAGATATTGTCCAGGATATTAAGTAACTTTAAGGACTTTACGAAATTTCAGTGGATTTTTAAGGAAATTTAAAGGAATTTCGACAGATTTTGAAGAATGACTTATAGAGATTCCTGAAATTAGACAAGGAATTGCAAGTTTTCATTTTTCAAGAATTAAAAATTCTCAATTATTTTTTATACTTTTGAAATCTCTTAAAAAATGTTAAATACTCTGAACCTTTTTAGCAAAAGGTGTGCAAAAAGTGCGCAAAGCGTGCGAATCATAGCTGCTAGTTATATTTAAAAAATGGGTAGCTATACAATGCGAAAAAGTATTGAATCATAATATTTGTCAAGTAAAATGAAGAAATCGAAATTTGATCTTAGAACTTTGATTTGGCACTCTTAAACTTAGTTTAAACATTTTATAAAAATAAAAGAAACTTGCCTTTTGAAGAGGAGTAGCTCGACAGGCAAGAACACTAGAGCAAGCTCTCGTCAAATTCAGAAAAGGAGTCGTCAATCCTGATCTAGGATCAAGGATAAAAGTCAGTGTCTTCCCGTCAACCACAAGAGCTCGCTGACGTTGCCAAGAACTTCCAATTCTGTAAGCCACTCGATCAGCCGAGTCAAGTTCGTGTGAACCCATTTCCCCAGCACCATGATATTCGCTCATCTGTCTCTGTATCCCGTCATTCGCCACATTTTCTCGCTGGATCGCTTCCAGGTGACCGTGAATCAAACTTTCAGCAACGGACTTGGACCTCGCTTGTAATCGCAACAGCTGCATTGCTGGCGTAAATAAACAGGCTGAGTAGGCTATATTAACCGCAGTTTCTGGCTTGTCTCCTAGAGAGAGAGAGAGAGAGAGAGAGAGAACATCTTGATCAGATTATATATTTAAACTATTGAAAAAATTTCAAACAAAACAAAGCAACTTACCAGTTAGAACCCAAACGACCATTCCAGCCGCTACAAGAGCCGCCATTGCTTCAGGAACTCCAGCTTGTAGCTTATCCTCGATTCCAGTAATACCAAGCAAAGTCAAATGCGATTCCAAAATCGAGTAAGAGTCTCGGATCCGACGTTCACGGTTTTCGTTTGCAAGCTCAGCTTCTGCATGTCTTTGTTGCCAGATTTCAAATTCCTGAGCTCCAAGGGTTCGTCGAGCCATCACAAGTGTTCGTAGACCTTGCCGGGCAAAAGAATTAAGCTGTTGACGAAGTTTCGTCGTCGTTGTTAGATCTTCATCCGTAGAGGACAAGGAACCTAATACAGTTGAGTCCGCACCCTTACTGTAGAGAACTATTTCACCAGTGACGGGATGCCGTACGACGATCGACATACATTTTCTACTGGAGTCAAATGGTAATATCTACAAGGCAAAGATTAGAAAATTATATACAGGGTGATCACAAGATTACATTTTTCAACTTCCCTGACATTTCCCTAACTTTTAGACAATTTTCTCTGAATCTCTTTCAATTTCTCACTTACATGCAAAACTTCAAAAGCGAGAGTAGAATTATCAGGCAGAGAAACAACAGCACTGCGAGGAGTTCGTTTGGTGAGTTTAACATTGTAGGCTCGAGCAGCATGAACCAAAGCCAATTCGTCAGGACTTTCTGCCTCGTAAATTTCAGGCACAGTAACAATTTTTACTCCATTATCTGCAGTCGACTGGTTTCCCCTTTGGCCAATGGGTGATAGTTTCCTAACGAGATCCATTCCCAAATTTGGAATCGATCTTATATTTAATAACCTCGGTCTGAGAACTTTGCTGCGAAAATTCGGCGAATCGTTGGATGGCACTTGAGTTGAAGATGAAATCACTGAAAGAGGAATTCCATGATTTGGTGGGGTTGATGTCAAAGCGACTGGAGGAGTTAATGTCAAAGTCGGGGATAAAGTTGAAGGATCTGTGGGTTGAGAAATTGGAACTGGAGTAACGCTTCTTGACTCTGCTAGCCTCATATATCTGAAAATAAAATCCATAATCAAAATTTTGAAGTACGTATATATATCTTCTATTTTTAAGAAATTTCTTTTATTTTTTAAAGATGACGAATACCTTGTGTTGCCTCCGTTCTTTTGAGACTCTTCGATAACTCCACTAGAGTTCATAATGTCACGATGAGGATGAGTATTAACCACCACTGTGTTGCAAATAGCTAATAAAATCAGAAACTCTTGTAATCGGTGCCTGCAATTTCCTATCAACAAATCCTCCTTCAATCTTGTAGATGGCATCAAATTTTCTCCTTCTCCAGTGTGTGCGTAATCCTGACCGCCCACTGCACACCTTCTGAAGAGCATCTTATTCTCTGTAAGCGTTCCCGTTTTATCCGAAAATATATACTGGACCTGTTGAACAAATAAGTTCATTTTTTAAAAATTCATTCTATGTTATAAATCTTTGACTTTTTCTTAAAATAGATTTTAAAAGCTATACTAAACTTTTCCTAAATGACCCCATAAACTTTCAACCAATTTCAGGAAATTATCTTCTTCTCCTAAAGGTTTACAAATTTAAAGATAGATATTGCAAAATCTTAATTTGAAAAAGCAGAAAAAAAATTCTTATCATCGATAAAAATTACCCTTTTGATTTCTAAGGTTTATAAACTTTAATAACAATATAATTCAATTCTGAAATGAATTTACAAAAAATTTATCAAATCTCTAAGCAGATACTGTAACCGTTTAATTAAGTTATAAACAATTGGTGAATTTCATCACAGAGTTTAAGAGAGTTTTCATTGATGATCAATTAAATAATAATTAGCAAACGATACACAGAAAGCAATTTTAATTGAATAAAAATTGATTCTATCAATTTTTAAATGATTTAATAACACTTTTCAATCCATTTTTTAATTTCAAAAAAATATTTATAAAATGTTCAATTTAAATTAGTTTAAATTGATTAACTTATATTATAAACTTGAAAATAAATACACCAAACACATTTTTATTCATCAAATTTGTATGTTAATCTATTGCTGTCTTTAAAATTTTAATAAAAGTCAAAATTGATATTTTATGTAAAATTGTTAATTTTAAGGGATCTTAAGAGATATTAAGGGCATGTAATACTTTACCATAGGAGCAAATTAGTTATACCAATTATACGTCCATAATAATAAATATTTTTAGCTAATAAGAGTCAATAAACCTTCGTCTACATGAGACGAAAGTTTATTGACTCTTATTAGATAAAAATATTTATTATTATGAACGTATAATTGGTATAACTAATTTGCTCTTATGGTAAAGTATTACATGCCCTTAAAGAAATTGAAATGATTTTTAAAAGAGTAGAAAACATTTTAAAGATTTTCAAGAGCTTTAAAAAGATTTCAAGGAATTTTAGAAGTATTTTAAGGGATTTCGTTTAGAAACTTTTAAGGATTTTAAAACGAGCTCTAATGAGTTTTAGGATTTTTAAGGAATAAAAAAACTTTCTTAGCATCTCTTGAAGTTTTTTTAAATCCTTTAAATTCTTTTTATCACTTGAAATTCCTTAAAATTACTATAAATCTCTTGAAATTGCTTAAAATCACTTAAAATCTTTTGCAATTCTGCAAAGTCTCTTTAAAATTTCTTTTAAATTCAACAAAATCTCATAAAAATCTGGGCATCGCCGTATAAATTTCGGCTAATAAATAAATAAACATTTCGGGTTTTGGGAACTTTGGAAACTTTTTTTTGTCATTTTTATTTCAATAAATAGGAAAAAAATCATCAGACTAGACATCTGAAACTTCAACCCAATGAAACGATTAAAAATTAGTCTAGTTAGAAATTGAACTCACTTGTCCAAGTTCTTCGGTGATATTAAGAGCTCGGCACTCGGCTCTTCGATCAGATTCCGGATCGTAAAGGGCAGGATCGTGGCCGATGTGATAAACTTGTCCAACCTTAGCCATTTCGAGAGTAACGTAGAGACTCAGGGGAATCATGACTTGTAAAATTATGACGAATGTCCAAAATGTAAGCATTCCCTCGTAAGTAGGATCTTGAATAACTGGCAGGAAAGGAACTGATCCTACATTCGTGTAAGCCGAAAGCCAAAGTCTGCATCCGGCTGCACCGACCACACATAACACCACCAAAATAACCACGCACCAAATTATATCCAAGTTCATTTGTCTTTCAAGGCGAGAACGCTGTAGAAAAACAAAATTTGCTATTAGTTGCTGACCTCTTTTTCCTTTTCTTCAAATTCTATATTAGAATATCAAGATTCAGAAATCCGTTTTATAAAGTCTTCGTTTATTGATTTATTAAGAAAATTTGTTCGATTCTAGTTGATGTGAAACTTTAGAATAATTTGTATCTAAATTGAAAAAAGCATTTTACATATGGAGTAAAGCTCTCTAAATTTAAATTAGTGGAAATAAACGAGTATGTACTTAATTAAGATAGGAGATACTAAAAATTCATGTACTGTTTAGGAAATATCTGAATTCTGCATATTCATAAGGCGATTGTTACAAGTGTTTACGACTCTGATGAAACTATGTCATCTCTGATGAATTGAAAAAAGGAAAAGGGAAAAAATTCAATACCTTATACCTAGGCCCCCCATTGTTGAGCATTGCTTTAGTCTCATGACCAGCATAGACTACAATTCCCTCGACGAAATCAGTATTCTTTAGAACACACTCCCTGAGTAAAAGATTTTCCGTCGAGACAGGCACTCTGGCTCCTTTCGGATGAACTACCGCCCCGTGAAACCTGAAGAAATAAATAGATTAATCTTAAGGTTGTTGGATCCAAGTTCCAATTTAAAAGCATGATTTCTTCTTTTTACTTAACAAATAAACAAGGAGATTTCAAGGCATTTTCAAGGAATTGATTCAAACGTGAAGGAAATCAAATGAAATCCCTTAAAATTACTTGGAATTCTTTTAAATCTTTTAAATCTTCTGTAAATGTTTTGCAATCGTTTAAAATATTTTACAATCCCTTGGAGTTCATTAAAATCTCTTGAAATATCTTGAAATCTCTGAAAAAACCTTTTGTTAACCCTTTTCAACTCTCTTAAAAATCCCTTAAATCCCTAGAATCAATCAAAATTAAAATAATTATGGAAGCGAAATTTCACTATACCGAAAAAATAAATGAATGAATGAATGAATGAATTTTTTTATTTCCAAACTTCAATAAAAATCTTACCTATAAATTTTCGTACTGGGTTTATCGACTTCAAGAACCGATCGGAATTTGGAAGGTTGGAAGGAGTCCTGAATATTCAGAAACCCTCTTACCACCTGTCGCTGCTTCAAATTAGTTTCCCCGTCCAAATTACAGGTATCGAGATACGCAAAACCCTGAGGATCGCTACTTCTCAGCAATAAGAGATCAGCCGGAACCAATTCGTTGTTCGACAAGTGTATCAGGTCGCCAACCTTAATGTCCTTCCAAGCCATCTTCATATACCTATCTCCCTCACTGAAAAAGAAAATAGAATAATAACATGAGTATTTTATCAATATTATAGAATGTCAATTTCTTTGTCAATAATTTATAATTTTGATAATTTTTTAAAATCTTATGTTAAAATATCTTAATCTTCAATAATTTGATTTTAGTTTTAAAAAACAGTCCTGTAATAAAAACTGCTTCTCTAAAATAATTGGAAGTCTCAAAATGTGAGTATATAATTTGAAGGATATATGTATAATGAATTCAAAAAGAATTCAAAAAATTGCAAAACATTTCAATATACATATTTCGAAATATTTCAAAGAATTCAAAAAATTTCAAGTTATTTCAAAAGATTTTATAAATAGAAATCAATAGATTTCAAAGAGATTTTAAATAAATTTTAAATCCAATTAAAGAATAAGTAACTGCTTTACGACTCGTGTTATTTACAGCTTCTCGCTTTTGAAACATAAGAAGTATGAAGTCAGCATTTGTATTAGAAAAGCCAGTACATATTATTTGTAACGAGATCTTTCTGGGAACATAAGTATGTAATAAAATAACAGAAATTGTATGTATATAGAAAGACACAAGCAATAATTTGAGTTAATACTTGAATTTGTCTATTTATCTACTTTTTTTTTCTTTTAATTAATAAAATAATGCTTATCCTAAATAATAATTTAACTAAATAGTAATTTTATAAATTCTTACGAGGTGAAATCGATTTTCTAAAAACGTTGGAAAAATATCATGAGCCCTGACCTATCTCTAAAAACAATAACTCGTGAGAATTCAGCCTTAGTTTTATTCCTAAAGTAGAACTAACTGATGGTATAATTTCTATTGCGTAAAAGAAGTCCTAGACTACCCACTGTCGTCATAGATTTATCCACGTGGTTAATTTGCAACCACTACATTCTTCACATTCGTTTCCTTGAAACGAACAAGATATCTCGAGGATTCTCTAAAAGATTTTTTTTTTGTTTCTATGGTACAGTAATTAATTATAGAATCTCTACTCTTTACATATATTTGTGGCACTTATGCGATCGTCGAAGGACAACAGAGTGACGTTATAGAAAAGATAAATATAATAGGAAAACTCCTTGTTCACATAGAAATTAAAAAAAAAAACACATAAAATATATAAAAAATCAATCGTATAAAGGGTTTTAAAATTGATTTTAAATTAAATTAATAAGAGAGGTATTTACATTTATTATATTTTCCTGATTCTCAATTCGTTTTACACGAGGCGCATGAAAATGCCCCATGCAAATTCTGTTTTTGGTAAAATTTATTTTATAATTTTTATGTCTCCTAACGAAATGAGTTTATGTAAAATAAATTTTGTGAAAAACAGAATTTGCGGCATTTTCATGTACCCCGTTTTCAACAAGTTTTTTTATTCAACTTTTTATTCCGAATTTTAAAGACTGGAGAATTAAACAAATATGAAAATTCATTAGCCTTTAGAGAAAATGATCATTAATTCTATAGATTAGGATTTAATCAAGTTGATTTAAAAGAAAAGATACGTGCCATTGGCCATAAGTCCGAGACCGAGACCTTTCTCAGTGCGCAACCTTTCAAGTAGTTCGTTTCGATGCAAAACCTAGTAAGTCGACTAAATAATCCATAATATTACAAACGTGACATCATCGTCAAGGCGACATTCATCGCGTGAACTTAGTTCATTTTTACTTAGTCATAATTGGTTAAGTGGCACGAAAAAATACGGTACTGATATAAATTCTCTCTCTTGATAAAGCAACCTTTAATATAAAAAAAAAAAAAAATAACGTTTAACAAAATGGATAAGAGTCTAGATCAGAAGACAATAAAATTATAGAATCGTATTATACTATGTAATTGAATTTTTACAGCTAATATATGCTAAATATTTTTAGAAAAAATTTTGCTTAAAATGAGAGTAAATAATCAATCAGTAAAATTTAAATTTAAACTCTTAAGTTGAAGGATAAGAGTCTTTCCTAGATCTGACTTTTTCAGATTTTCTCTTTTTCGGAAGGTTTCGTAATATTCCATTTAACTCGCCTCGTGATTGCAAAGCAAACAAATTGATAATACGTGATCGGAAAAGGAAACAAGTTGAAAGCAATTTAAAAATATCAGGTTTATCTTCAACGAAAATAACTTCGGTTGAAAATTCTAGCTATTGACTAGTTTAGAATGATATTAAATTAGTTAAATACTTCTACGTATTAGAGTGTTAAAAAAAACTGATATTATACAAATATTTTTTTTTTTCATTTAAAAAAATCTTGGGACGCAAAAAATATTAAATTTTCAAATACTTAAAAATATGTTTTAATTACTTGAAAATCTTGAAACTATTTTGAATTGGTTCGGAATTCCTTCAAAATTCCTTAAAATCACTTAAAATCCCTTTAAATTCCATAAAGTCACACTTAAAATCTCTTGAAATCCTTTAGGAAATCTTGATGTGTATCTTTACCATATAAGAGCAAGGTAAATGTTCTAGTTTTAGTGAAAAATATTTATTATTGCGAACGTAAAGTTGCGGAAACTAAATTGCCCAACGTTAATTAATTGAAAGGAAAATGAAATGTGATCAGATTTAATTCTCTGTTACGAGAGTTGACGAATGTGTATGAAAAAAAAAATGGATGGCCTTGCTTCCTGTCTCAACACAGAAGATAGCCAACTATTCAATGGAATAGATAGGATAGATCCTTGCCGACCATTGCTGAAGGTCGATTTTATGTACTCAGCAATGTTTGTCTATACATAATTAAAAATGAGTTCATTTATTAGAGTCCGTTTCACGGAATCGAACAATTTAAAAAACTATTTATGATAGTCTGATTGTTTTTTAAGGTGGGGCTCTGGCCTCAGGTATTTCTAACCAGGAAGTCCTCTTCACATTATTTTCATTTCGGTCTCCACTTCCGATTCCTGATAGTTTATATTCTTCAGTCTTTCCGAAAAATATACCAATAAAAAGACAAACGAATTAATAATATTGAAACTCGTCAGTATTACTAAAGTGAGTAAAAATTTGTCGAATGAGCAGAGTATTTAATTTTAAAATTACAAAATTATTATTGATTCAAGTTATTTAGAACTAAAAGATATAAATGTTAAAATTTCACTGCATTGGTTTTCTTTTAAACAGTTTTTTAAAAAGAAAATGAATAATCAAAGAGGTTGTTTCTTTAGTAGTTAATAAAGTATAAAATACATAAAGTATAAATAAATTTTCAAAGTTTAAATGTTTTCTTTTTCTTGGGTTTTCAAAAGCATTTTCAATATTCCTCTAAGGTATGTGTACATATTTCTTTTATACTCGAAAAGCAATTTAAGAAATCAAGTTAAATAGGACATCCATTGGTTGCAAGGATGCTGCTGAAAAATTGCTTTGCATCTGCTGTTGGGACTAAAATAAAAGGTGATGCTATTCGTTTCATTGAAGAAAGATTTAAGGTCAAGTCTTCCATTCATATCTCTTCATAAACTTTATTCGACGAGGATCAATAATTCTTCGATTCTTCTTCATAAATCAAGAATAAAATTCCCATTCACGACCAACTTTTATATTCTGAGCTAAATTCTTTATTTTTTTACAAACTTTTAGTAGTAAATATTGTAAGATAAGATTTGTTTGAACAAATTCGCCAATCTATAGAATTGAAGTTAGATGTAAAATTTTTTTCAGATAATTTCGAGAAAAGTGACAAGTTTTTTTACAATTGACCGCAACTTTGAAAAGATTTATTTCATCTAGTAGATTCATCATCTTGAGGACAGCAAGCAAGAAAATATACCTAGTTAACCTTGGTCTTAACTATAAAGGAGGCTCGTTGTTTGGAGTAATGTGCTTTATTATCTGCCTCTAAATAAGAAGAGGTAGTCGTCAATGTCGTCATTCTTCAAATTATGTATTGCTTACTTGCTTACTTGCTTTTATCGAGATATTGCGGTAATCTGAATTTGAGTCCAACGCGGGCGCATGAATATTCTCCAAATTCAATTTTTACCTCATTTTTATTTTATCGAAAACTGTATGGTCGAATATCATTTTTCTCTCAAATTTATTTATTAGAATTGTTAATTTATCTAATTTTTATTTCACCGAATAACAATTTATTCTAATTTCTATTTCTTCAAATTTCTATTTGACCTAAGTGTCATTCTTGCGAATAATTATAAATTATTATAATAATTAGGAATTTAAAAAGGATTTTTTTAGAAATTTTTAAGAGAAATTTAAAGCATACATTTTAAGGAATTTCAGGAGAGAAAATATACCTATAATTATAATATTTGATGAGTAAAAAGAGATGATTTTGAGACTAGATTTATTACGCTTACAATTAAACCCAACACCCTTAAGAGATAATTTTAGGAGGCTTTAGCTTTTAGGATCCTTTCATCATATCCACTATCAAGACGTACTCAGTTTAAGTACCTATGCACTAATGATTCTTCTTGAAATCGGCACGATGTCGAATCGAGATGTCGGTAAAATGTTCAGGACATTTCTTTTAAAGTCTAAGTCGAAAAGGAAATACGAAATACGAAAAGTAGGCAGGCAGAGGCCAAATAACAGGGTAGCCCAGAACGGTAACTAGATTAAAACTCACATCACTCTGTATAGCATACATATTAGCAAATTGATGCGCACGAATAAAATTATGTAAATGCATGCTTTCTCCGCTGTACGTATCGCGTTTCTATTTGTTTATCCACACCTTTTTATAGGGAAAAAATAGAATATTGCAAAGTCATCCATTATCAGTTGTGTTCCGCGAGGCATAAAAATTGATCCATATGCAAAACTAATTACATACATATCATATATAATCAATCCTTTTCTGCATCACGAAATAGATTTTATTGATTCTCGTTTTTTGAATGAAACAAAATTTGCATCTGAAAACTAATACATTTTATCAATACAGATTTTCTTTCATTTCGAAAATGTAGGCTTATAAGTTCGAGCAAAATCTAAAATGGATCACAGCATGTTGCAAACACGCATAAACTGTATACAGTTTACGTGCATAAATGAGTTTTCAGCGTGTTCTATATTACTATCTGCTTGTTGTGCACCAAAACATAAGGGACAACATCTTTTTGCCGAGAAAAAAAAAAAAAAAAAAAAAAAAAAAAAAAA
>CAJFCP010025593.1:46390-60584 GCA_904066005.1 Synergus itoensis
AAATTTTTAAAAAAAAAAAAAAAAAAAAAAAAAAAAAAAAAAAAAAATGTTTATTAACAAAATTTCAAATTCCTGAAATTTTAATTTTTGAAATGAAAATAATATTAGGTATAAGCTATAAAGTATCCGAAACTTCAAATTCCCGAAAATTCAAATCCCCGAAAATTACAGGGATCACAGTCTCTATTCTTTTTAAAAATAGAATTAAGAATAGAGGACTTTTTTTTCCAAAAATAGGCCTTATGAAGGACGTTTTTTTAAATGAAGGATAGTATATTCACTAATTGCTATTTTCTATAATATCGCAGCTAGTACGCGTCGATTCCACATATGTTGTTTAGTTTTTGAAGCGACCAAACTTGAAAATGGAATCCAGTTTAAATTATTTGCATTAATATTTATTTTCTGAATAAAATATATTCAATCGAGTATGGAATTTATTGAGAGTAAAGAAAATGACTGAGAAGAAGATAGAGCATGAAATTAAAACTTAAAGAAGAGAATGGGACTGATATCGCGAGGGCACTGAAAAGGTAAAGGACAAGGTTAGCGATAAATTGATCGAAATCAGAATTCAATTGCATTATAAATGACGTCGCGTCGCGTCGCGTCGGTTACAACCGATTGCATAAGAGCTTGGTGGCATGGCAATCGAAAATTGCAAAAAGTTGATAAAAGTTGACAGTGATAACAATAAGCAGCACGAACTTGTTTGCAGGTAGACGACAATTGAAATGTATTCTCCAACAAACCCGGAAGGTCCACGTGTTACGATTTACGTGTTACGTTTACTTTACTCAACTGAGAAAAACAAGCTCGAGCTCTTGAAAAACATGCACGCATGACGATTACTAGAATTTTTAATATAAATTATCTCCTATCTCTTCGACTTAAATAATTTTATAATTCAGAATTTTTTTGAATAAGTGCGATGTTTAAATAAGAAACAAGATCTCATTATTATTGAGTTAAAAATTCGACTTTTCTCTAATGGATAAAGAAATCAGATTTGAAATTAGTCTTGTCACATTCTTGTAATTAATCACTTTCATTTATCACACCGATCTATGAAAATAAATATTTAGGAACGCCAAATTTCGATAAAATCCCGATCGTAATGCGTAATCAAATGCTTTTGGATTTGATAGGCTACTAATTTCAAATATTGTTCAAATCCTCCGCTTAAATTAATTAAATTAAATTTATGAATTAAATCCTTAAATATGAATATCGCGTGTTCTCTGATTTCTCAAGCTCTCAATGATTCTATTGTGTTATTTCTAGAGTTCTAGACTATTTTCCTAAAATTTCTCTGTAGTTTCGTTTGGTTTTGTACCCTCAGGATGTTATTATTCACTTTCATAAGATTCACTGAGTTGCTTTCAGATCCTATGAAAATCGACAGCGTGGAAGAAAACAACACTCCGTAGAAGGAAAACTCGGAGAGAAACGATTATCCACGTCCATCGAACTCTTATAGCATTCCATGAGATGTTGGCAACAAGTCTCAAATATATTATATAATTTCTTCTCATTACTTGATTCTCTCTTACAAAAAAACTGCAATTCTTAAATACGCACTTTTCTATTCTAAAATAATTTTCCTTTAGCTTATTCTTAATTAAATTTCAACATAAAGTTGAAAGGTAAAGATAATTTTCAGAGCTTGTCGCTAATTAATTGCTTCCAAGTTCTTGCGTCAATGGAAATGAGCCTTCCGTAAAAGGAACTTTTAATCTACAGAGAAAAAAAAATCCTAATTGAGAGTTCGTGTCGCATTAATCCTGATATTAAACTCTATTGTGTTCTATTGGATGACTGCTTCCAAAAAAATAAAACTACATATTTTCAAAATAATATCAAATATGGTATATCTTTTTCCTATCTTAAAAAAGTGACGTTACAACCAATATATATCGAACACATTGTTGTCGAAAACATGATAGAAAATAATTTAAAGCAATAAAATAAAATAATTATTTTTATGTGTAAAATAATTATTAGTGAAGCAATAGTACATTTCGTTCGTTACTAGTGTGGGATTGTGATTTTAGTCTTGTGTGAAATGGTCTGGTCACACAAGGCTGAATAACACATCACAATCCCGCACATGTATCGAACCGTATTTTTTGATACGACGTGTGCGAAGCTTGATTTAGAATACGCTTGCGTGCGCAATATCGAGCTTTGCGCACGGCGTGACACAAAAAAAAAATTTCAAAATATATGTCGAAAACACGCGGCCATTTGGAGTGTGTACTCATGGTGTACTCCTTATGTTACTTCATGCGGTTCCTGTTTTCTGACTCACCAAACGTAGACTCGACAGGTGGAGTTATTGACTCGGTTGTCACTTGCCAGTCTTCTTCTGTCTTCACAAAAATCCTTCAGAGCAGTCACACCCAGCACAAAAAGAACCGGGAACATTGCAATCTCCTTTCCAAATGCGTTGATCGCAGGAAACCAATTTAGAAATACGATAAAGATGAAGTATAGATTTGCGACTCGGTGAAATTGTTCCAAGAGATTGCGAGGCAGGAAGCTCAAAGTCGTGTACTTCGTTGTGCGTACCCTAAAATAAAAAAATGTCAATAGCAAGTCATACATTTTTTAAAATACTAGCAACTATTAATTTCTCATTTTTGCACTCTTTTTCCTAAAAAGACGCAGATGATTCTAAATACGCACGGTAAAAAATGTCTTCGGGAATTTTCCATGAATTATTTGGGACTAGAAATTCGTTTTTTATAAAACGAAAAAGTCAAATTTTTTGAGATTAGAACTTTGATCCAACAACAAACAGCCTTAATTATTCTACGCTAACAAATTCGATATTGATATTCGACTGTTTTGAACCTTGATACATACTCTAAAATTTAAAATAATTCATGTTAGCTCTGAAAATGATTCAACGAACTCATTATATTACTCTGATGTAAATTATATGTACACTCTTTGCACTGTAGAAACAACCTCTTAGAAGCTTAGATTTATCGATAATTGATCTTCTAATTTAGAGCATATGAGTTGTGAGCGCAAAAGGCGGTTGAGTAATCTGTGTCATGGCGTATACAAAGCATAAAAAAGGTGACTCAACATTCCAGCTATCGTGGAGATTGCATAATTTAAGCAAAATTCTCAAAGATTGTCATTTATTCAGCATAAGTATCACAATTACTTTCAGTTATTCCCACTTTATTTATACATTTATTTTATTAACAGGAGACTTGACTCTTTTTATGGTCTGTGAAGCTCCTGGGATATTCACATAAATATATTTGCATATTTAAAATAAGTTAGGCCAGAAGGAATTCATAATTCCATTTCTTAAAAGAGCACTAACTTTATCGAGAATTTTAAACTAAACTAAGAATAAATTTGATTAGATTTGCAATTTATAAGAACTAGTATTCTTTTGCTCTTTATAAATTTATGAAATTTCTTACCTGTTATCTATTCTTAAACCATTAGGATGTCGACTTGGTGGAGTTTTCGGAGGTACCAAATGATTGGGAATAATTGTCCTAAGTCTAGGTTCTTCAAGAGGGGATCCAAAACAACGGGCCCACAGTCTTCTCCACCAAGGAGGCGCTTCACTACGTCGTATTGTGTAAATTGATTCGGATCTGCGAAAAAGAAAAAAAACGAATTTGATATTAACCCGATTTGTTTATCGTGGGTCGTTCCAGACCCATGCATTTTTTAGTAAATGTCTGCATTTTTGGGAGGTGAGTGTGTATATCAATAAAAATAAAATATTTCTTAAAATCTTTTTGCAATCTTTATTATGTGCCCTTAAAGGAGAAGCATTCTTCAAGAGAGTTCAGGAATTGTACCAGATTTTTTTATTGATAATTGAGCATTTTAACATGCCTTGGGTCTGAAACGATCCACGATAAATAAATAAGGTCCTAAAAAAACAGAGAGCCACAATTAAGATGATTAGCAGAAAGAAACCAGGATCGTAAATTGTCTTGAATTGGGAACGATTACGTATTGACAAATATAAAGAATATTACGAGTTACGAAGCGAGAAAAAGTAACCTTGCAAGTATACCTGGATGCCTGTCTTGAGTGACCTCGAAAGGAGGGAGCCTTCCCACTGCTTGGAGGTCGAGAATCCTCTCGATGTCCAGGTGGCAAGATAAAATCGGTTTTGGAACCTACTCGGTTGTGAGCCATGACTGGTTGGCCCTGGACATCGACGACTTGACCTTGACTGAATGCCCTCTGGTGTCCTGGCTTCTTCAGAGCCGAGGGTCGACCAGTCATCGTCCCCGTGGCACCTCCTGGTGTCGAGAATGTTGAACCTGAAAGGAAAAATTACAAATTTTACATTTTCAGTCAGAAATTTAATCAAAAATATATTTCCGGAATCAAGGTTAATAAAATAGATTTGTTTGATTCTCTTTTGTAGTCAAATATACCTTCTAGCAAGAAATATATCTTTAAAATTCAAACTACTCAGATTGAATTTTAAGAATTTGAAGATAAATTTTCTATTTATACTATGTATTATAATATTATTTTACTATTTTGTTTTACTACGTGAATTGGTTGATTAGTGTATGTGTATTAGAGTATGTATTACTTTACGACTCTATTCTTACAATTACATAAAAAAAAAATAAGTTTTTCTTTTGAGAACTAAAAAGCACGATCAATTGAACAAATAGATGTAAAATCTTAAAGAGACAAAGAGATATTTTTATACAGAAACTATAGTCTCGCTAAGTCAAGTTTTGCCTTGAAGTTTTTTGCTTGGATTAGTTAATGAATAGCCGCAAAGCCATTAGTCTGCGGTCTTTACGTTACTTTTATTATGCATATAAATCATTATCCTGATATCTTTACTTCTCATTCATATAACTTTTCAGTCTTTAGAAAGTGATCAGGCAACTTAAAATTTCCGGATTTTTCCCTGTTTTCTCTCGGTCTTTTTCAAATACCAAAACTTCCCGATCCTAAATGAAATTTCCGGGGTTTTCCCGGTCCGCTAGACACTCTGATTATACAAATCTCTTGTAATCTCTTTAAATTCCTAGAAATCTCTTAAAAGTTTTTTAAATTATTGAAAATCTCTTAAAATCATTAGAAACCCAAAGAATCTCAAAGAATTCCTGGAAATTTTTTATAATCCTTCGAAATCTTTGGAAACTTTTTAAAAACTGTTAAATAAACTATAAAATCTATATATTCAGTACGACAAAAATAACATAATTAGTAGAAATGTCAATTTCTATTTTCCCGGATATTTCATTGACATGTACCCAACTGCCTACCCTGTTTACCCGAAGTGCCATTTGTCATAATTTTTATTTACCATAAATTTTATTCAAGCTTATTTCCAGTAACCCGAAATTCGATGTGCCATATTGTGTAATTATGCATGCTACAACAGAAATTTCATTTCCCCTAAACGCTTGTATCTTTGAAGCTGATAGAAGTCACTTTCGGAACAATTCTTCTACCTGAAGGAAGGCCAGTCGTTTGCCACGGTGATGGGGTTGTCGCAAGGACACCTCCATGACTCGCAGACCTCGCGTGAGTCTTGGAGGGTGGAAGTCTTCGTTTCCTCTTGCTCCCATCTTCGTCGTCTTCTTCCACGAGGCCTTCGTCGTTGCCTCTGCTGGAAGCGGTAGTCCCGCCTAGAGTTGCTGACACCGTCGTTGGTCGCACCGGAAGTGGAGGTGGCAGACCCGGAAAGACGTAGACTGACGCCTTCTTCTCGCTCTCCTCGCACGCTACTTGCACGCCGCTCTCGGACATACTGGCACATCTGAAAAAGAAACAAAACCACAAGGTCATTTTTATTTCTGATGTGATATCGAACTTTTTAAGGTTTCTTAAGATATCATTTCTCCTCTAAGTTGCAAATACTTAAAAATTCAAATTCCCTCCCCTCAAGGCAACATATCGATCTAACCAGATTCTGTTATCACCACTAGGTGGGGATTTCCGGCTGTTTATTTTGTGGCTCATAATTTGAAATGTCCAATAACTGGAGATATGCCAGAATTTATTACCAAGGAGAAAAAAACTGTAGGATAGATAGGAAATGCCTAAATTTAGAAACTAGGTTGTATAGAAGATCAATAAAAACTTTAGACGGAACAAGATGATTTTTTAATTAACATAAAATATTTTAATCAAAATAATTGTTTGCGAAGACAATTTTTCTTTGCATTTTTAATATTGAGTATTTTTAACTAATTTTAGATTCTTGTAAGATTATTTTTACCCAATATTTAAATATTGACAAAATTTAAAAAGAATAGTAGACAAAAAAAATTGATATTATGATATTAGAATTAGATATATTTCCCTTAAAATATATTGAAAAAACCTTTATTTGGAAATTGGATTTTGTCATTACTACAAAGATTCCTCTAAGAGGAAGCAAAAGTGTGACAATTTTGACTCACCGCAATGGAATTTATTGCTTTATTTTTACAGATTATTTGAACTAGTAAAAAGTTCGGCGAATGATGTGTCATACGTCATAAGTATTGTTGGAAATCCGATTTACGTTACATATTGGATTTAAGGGCATGTAATACTTTACAATAAGAGCAAATTAGTTATACCAATTATACATCCATAATAATAAATATTTTTAGCTAATAAGAGTCAATAAATCTTCATTTACATGAGACGAAGGTTTATTGACTCTTATTAGCTAAAAATATTTATTATTATTAACGTATAATTAGTATAACTAATTTGCTCTTATGGTAAAGTATTACATGCCCTTAAACTAGTCTCAAGGAACGGAAGTAAGATAAAAAAAAATCTTTTTTAACACTCTCTCGAACTCGACATTAATTTGTCAACACTACTCAGATCTTTAGTAATGAGGATTTGAACGAGAAAGTTCTATGTGAGAAATTTTAAGTATTAAGGAATGATCTTTTGCAATATTGATTGATCAATACCAATCATTTCTAAAAGTAGCGAGACTACAATCGTGCATGCATTTTCTATTTGGAGAAGACTGACCTCCAAATAAATATAGCAGTATGTAAGTAACTGGAGATGATCAGACAAGTCATCTGCAACTTTTTCATACTTGAAATAAAATTCATAAAAATTAACATTTATTATATTGTATATTGTGTATCAAGTGCGGAAAGTAAGCAGTTTCAAACGAGTGTGAAATTTGTTGTACGAGCTCAATTCCGAATCAATTATTAAAACGTACTTGAAGTTGGAATATTTATATACTGCATATAAAGATATCCAAAAAATTGCATAATATTTATACATATAATAGTCTGTTGAAGTCTCAATCTATTTTAAAAATCGAAAAATTGTGACAACATTTTAAATCATTTATATTGAGACTGTCTTTCTTTTTAATCTATTTTTGTAACAAACTAGAGACTTGTTCAGATCTCTGATTCTCAGAGTCATAATATGATTCTGGTGGCTTTCAGTTTATGTTTCAGTTACATATATAGGTACATATATAATTAGGCTGCCCAGTTTCATTTATCTATAATTGTAGTCGAATAACATCAAGTGTCTCACGAGAAGAAAATTCTCTTGTTGAGCTTTTTATTTTAATCTTGAAAATCTCATTATAAATTTTTATTTCTATTCAGACGAGTGACACCAGGGAATCGAGATTAACTAGTAGTAATTTACTTTAGGGATAAAAATTGATGATAATTAAAACAGTGATAAAAACTTTGATAACAGGTAACAGACTAAGACATTACAACACAATAGGAAATCGGTTTTGATATACAATCTTGGAGTCAGCTTTTTGTTATTTGCTCGATACAATATTTACTTTATGTTGTTGCTCGTGACGTATCTGAAAATTATGAGACAGTCAATAAAATAGAATTTCTATAGCAAACATGTTACTACTATGTATTGATAGTTGATATACTATGAAGTATACTATACCTTTCGATAAAAAATACAATGGATATGAAATTGCCCGTTAGTTCAAGAGAGTCAAAGACTACAGATATTATGGTAAACTTGGCGATAAAAAATATTGATTGCATGCGTAGGTAAGGAATTTAGGTACGATAGGATATATAGAATGGCAAATTTTTGTCTAATCTCTTTCAATGTTTTATTAGCTTTTGTAGAATAACAAAAATTTAGAAATGTGCAAGCAGTAAGTGTCGTAAATTTTGGTTGGAAAATTTAATATATGTATGTATCCAGAAGATCGTTAAAGTTTTGAATAACATCGACGGATAGGAAAATAGAAATTTAATTAAATTTAAAATTAAATAATTTTGTTATTTTTTATCTACACATTTAAAATTTATAGAGACCCTAATAAAATAACAGATGTAAGATAATTATAGAAAAAAGCGATAAGCCTGGATTAGTAGTGTTTATTGTAGGAGTGTAAAAGACTACTGATAACAGGTATCGATCATTTGTAAGTGGATAGTATCGCAAAACTATGAGAACGCAACGAGTCTCTGAACTGGAATATTTAAAACAACAAAAAAACTTGTCAGGCCAATGTAAATTGCATACATACTTACTAACAATAAAGCAATAATCGATCTTTCAATCTTTACACACGACTTTTAACAAGTTTCGTGACATTCCTCAAATATTTATTTCGTGTTCTGACCGAATTTTATATTAGCATAACGTTATTCTGGATTTAGTTAATAAGGAAAGAATTCTTTGAAGCACTGAATAATAAATTTTGAAAGATTATTAAATGATCTTGTAATTTTACTCTAGGATTAATTTGTTACTTAATTTGTTACTGTTTGTTATTTGTTATTGAATTATTTTTTAAATTACAATTTGATCTTTCGTCGTCATGATCAGTAAAGATCTTTATCGAATACGTCATTAATTTATTTAGAAAAATTCAATTATCCACCATCCATGCTGTCCATTAATAATACATATATGTATTACCTTCCTCTTCCTAGCACCGATCGTTAACCCGACTGGCTATGTGAGTTAGAAAATGCTGCACAACGAAAATAAATAATCTATATGGATAAACAGATTTGATTCAATCATTTTATACATTTCTGAATCGATAAATGAATAAGTAACTAGGAAGAAATATAGGTCGAAAATGTATTTTTACATTTTTCAAGTAGGGAAAATTTGAATCTTTAATTATCATTGATATGCATATTTAAAGTTGGATATTTCCAAATTAAAATGCGTAATACGATGGATAATAGGCGCGAGTTTATTAAATAGACAAAAGGATTTATTAAGTGCCATAGTTTTTTTTTCTCTCAAGACATGACTATGCCTAAAGTAAGCGAAAGTAGTGCGAGTGAAATAGTACATGACCGAATGTGTGACACAATTTATTGTTTAATACAGAGATTACAGAGTGTGGATTGAAAGCATGAGTCTCGCGTGGCTCGCGTGTGAGACGAGACCGCGAGAGAAGAAAATTCCAGTTACGATCGATATATAGGTAGGTATGTCGAGGTGAATAAATCTGATTTTACCCAATATAAAAACATCATATTAAAAATCATTTTGAAAAATCCTCTCAGGAATTCCCATTTCAATCATTGATGTTTTTTTTTTTTTGTTATTGAATATCCTACATTATCGATAATTTTGCAATATATTTGATTGTGAGATGACAAATAATTACGTAAATATTGGAGTTTCAATATGTCAAAGATAAAAATCTGAATGAAAAAAATTAACTGAAACTGTTTTATTTTCTCACGCAAATATTATTTACTTTTATTATTATAGTCCCTTTTATTATTACAGTCGCTTTTATTATTTAAATTAAAACATTGCTCATGTACATATACGTCGATTAAATTAATTATGTATTTGTTTGTCAGTTTCATTTTATTGATCGACTTTGGGAAGGTTCAACTTTTTTTCTAACAGAATTTGTTTATATGATAGTCGAGCATTATATTTGATAAAAACATGCCTTCCGAAGTGCTCTTTGAATAAAGAAAGCACAAATTCTATTAACAGTTAATCCCTTGTTTTATTTCCATAGCCTCTATTTCTATAGAAATAGAGGCTATGGAAATATATTACTACACGAATATATTATAAAAGCTCTTGAAATTTCTTAAAATCACTAACTTATTATCTTTTAAAATAATTCTAAATATCTTGAAATAGCTTGAAATCTCTTCAAATTTCTTGAAATTCATTCAAATGTGTAAAAATGTCTTGAAGTCTTGTGAAATCTCTTGCACCTTAAACTCTTTTAAAGTCTCTCAAGAATCCTTTAAATTTCTTTAAAATCTGTTGCAATCCTTTAAAATCTCTTCAGTATTCCCTTAAATTCCCTAAAATAACTTAAAAATATTATTAAAATCCCTCGAAATTCACTAATGTCACTTATTGAAATCTCTTAAAATTCCGGACAACGAAAGGTAAATTTCTGCTAGTCTGGTTATATGTATTGACCAGGATGTTAAACCAGAAAAACTGCGATTAAATAACCAAAAGGCGGTCAACCAGAACCTTTCAATATGTACTTTTAACTAGAATTTTTAAAAAGCATATTAATACTAACCTAGTCTGGTTAGACTAACAAGAACTATCTTGAATGTTTTAAATCTCAATTTATCAAGTCGAACTTTTTCCGAGAAGACATAAGAAAATGTTAAAAAGAACAATAGTAGGAAGTGAAAAAGTCTCGTTAGGCGGGTAAATTTTCTTATACAATTACGTGCAAATAAGGTT
Source organism: Synergus itoensis (assembly GCA_904066005.1). Classification (NCBI taxonomy): domain Eukaryota; kingdom Metazoa; phylum Arthropoda; class Insecta; order Hymenoptera; family Cynipidae; genus Synergus; species Synergus itoensis. The sequence goes on from CAJFCP010025593.1 coordinate 57,074, forward strand.
TTTTATCAGATACGTTTTACACTTGAAGTCATTGAAACGCTCTGTTAGTGAAGTTACTTTCTAATATCAATTTATGTTCGAGGTGAACAAAACTTAACTCATGGCTTTTCCAAATGACTCGTGTCTGAATGCAATGTTTGCTTCGGAGTTTCTTTTGCAATATGGGAAGCGACATTATGAAACTACGACTCTGTTAAGTACTAAAATAGTCATTCACTACGTATACTCCCAGTAAAAAGTTCCACTATCTATGGCTTTAAGACAAAATAGCGAGAGTACAATATGACAAATTTTTAAAAAATAGAAAACATGAAGGGAGATATGAACGTTTTAAGATATGCCGATATTATCTACTGATTGTGAACAATATGTTGGAAAGATTTAGCAAAAACAATGCTTATCCAAGTATTTTTGTATTAAGAACAATATTTGATTTTTAAAAAAATTAGAAATATATTCTTTCTGAGTTTAATTTCAGAGGAAGTTTCCGAATAACGCCTTACAGCTTTAATAAAGGAAAAAAAATTCCATGACTGTGAACATAAATATGGGAGAGCAATATCAATTGATGTAGAGATTTTCAGTCAAAACAAATAATTTCCCATCCTTCATGAACCCATTACTTAATGTCCTTTCTCATAAAATGAAAAGTGCGAAAACTTTTGGTTTACTTTTTAAGTACACACGCACATACGTAATAAAATTCTATTAGCTAGCTCTTACTGTTGAAAATTAAATCCTCCAACTTTGAATAGTCTTTTCAATATTTTCGTTTTCGCAAATTCAGTCTCTCATCACTGAAAAAAAGGTTTGGTCCGGACAACAAAATAATTTTGTTGGTATTTGTGCAACAAAATTTTTTTGTTGGCTCAACCAAATTTTTGTTGGGTCAAGAAAACGTTTTGTTAAACCAACAAAATGTTTTGTTGAACCAACAAAAATTTTTTTCAGCCAACAAAACATATTTTGTTGCACAAAATATTTTTCTCAGTGCAGAGAAATTCGGTCTCCATACTTTTTACATTATATACAATTAAAATTGAGTTGTCCAGATCGAAGGATCGGAATAGTATCGCATATAGGAAACCAAACCGATGATTATAATGTCGTCGCGTGATAATTTTCCAGCTTGGCTTTTGTGCCAGTGACATGATGATTGATATCTTACTTTTATTCCACGCTCTTAACAATAGAATTCATATTACAATTTATGATTCGGGACTAAACTTTAAAGTCTTTCTAATTTTGAAAGCACAGTTGTGTGTGTGTATGTATATAGTAAGGATGTTGGTCTACTATTCGATACAATTTTAATCAATATTTTAAATATTATAGTTTTTTCAAGTTGTGAAAAAATTCTCTAGCCCCGATAGAGAAAAAACAAATCAATATTTAAATTATAAATAACTATATCGAATAAATTATGATTTTTTTTGATTTAAAGATCTTAAGTCTATACTACCGTTATTTTGCAAAAAAAAAGAAGTTACCGTTACCAACAAATAACGGAAACGCGTTACTTCGAAACATTGGAAAAAAGTAGCCTTGTGCTAAAAAGTAGAAAAAAGAGTGTAATCACCTGCATTTTTAATACAATTATTCCATTTATTATCCATCTTCGAAAAATTAACTGCAGAATTCTCAAAACCGGTACCAAAACCTGAATAATTGCCCTCGGAATTTAAAACCGTTATTCAAACTTAAAAAGATAAATTTTTAGGATCAGATTCTGGAAAAAAACAGTAATCAATAAAGAATGAAGCTTGAGTCGGAAATGAATCGGATATTCGGGTGCAATTCGTTCGAATTGAGCACCTGGTGTCGTTCACTTACATTTTTCTGGGCTTCCAACGCGTCCACGTGGCCCTCGATTATCCTTAGACGAGATGAAGAACTGCACTCAACTGCAAGAACCCTTCACATATTGCGTTGCGGAACGAAAACTCCCTTCTAAGTAAGATACCACTATTTTCCTTCTCACTTCTCTCACTTTCTCCCCTCCCTTATTTAAACTTGACTGTATGACAGCTGAGTTCGATTTTCACAAGATAAACAAGAAAAATGTCCTTATTCAGGGAAAAAGAAGGGATTTCAAGATACAAAACGCGATCGCACATTTGCCTACTCGAAGGCACAAGACATTCGCGATAAAACGACTTTTTTGCACATATGCTTCATTTTATACGTGACTTCCTCGAGAAGAACAATTTCGAACCTCCACTCCACGAATTTTTTACAATTAAACACTAACTTGCGCTCACATCAAGTCGCGGACTGAGTTGGACTGCCGACTGACCAGAATCCAGAACTGACTAGCAGTTACAACTGGCAACGCTGCGCTGGCAACTGGCAACTGACACTGACGCATTGACGTTTCTTTTTTTCTCAAGTTTCTGATTAAGAGATCTGAAATTAGAAACAAATTGATCCAGGAGGCATGTATGCCAACAGACTGAAATCAATTGAATTAAGGGCATGTAATACTTTACCATAGGAGCAAATTAGTTATACCAATTATACGTTGATAATAATAAATATTTTTAGCTAATAAGAGTCAATAAACTTTCGTTTACATGAGAGGAAGGTTTATTGACTCTTATTAGCTAAAAATATTTATTATTATGAATGTATAATTGTTAAACTAAATTGCTCTTATGGTAAAGTATCACATGCCCTTAATTTCTCTAAAAAAGACGATTGATAAGAAAGAGTTAGAAGATTATAAATAAAAGAAGGTTGGTGTTTAGGTGAGAGAATAAAAAAAGATTAACTTTTACTTTGCAAAATTATATGCAACTACATATTTCGAGAAATATATATGTATAACTAGAACTGAAAAGAAAATTTAAGTATTAATTTTAAATGTTCACGCCGATTTGCGTTGGTAGACTTGTCAAAGATAGACGGTGATTTTATAGTAATTTTTTGTTTTCAACGTTTTTAGTGCTCACCATCACGGTAACCAACCATCAAAATATTTTGAATATCCTTGAATCAAATGTTAAAATCGGAATCTTTACGTTAAAACTAACATTTGATATTTAAATTAAAATAATTATTTTTGTATTAAGGGTGTTGCAGCGCCGGATAAAAAGTAATTTCGTAGATTTGATCCCAAATTCACAAAAATGCACTGTTTTAAGTACCGTTTGGCAGAGAAGTGTTTCTCGATGTGAGGAAGGGGGCTTAGTGTCTGTTTTTCTAAAAAACTAATTTTTTTGGCTATAATGGAAACGTTTCGGCTATGGTTAGGTTTTAGGTTAGGTTAGGCGAAACGTTTCCATTTTAGCAAAAAAAAATTAGTTTTTTTAAAAAACAGACACTAAGCCCCCATCCTCACATCGAAAAACACTTCTCTGCCAAACGGCACTTAAAACCGTGCATTTTTGCGAATTTGGGATCAAATCTACGAAATGACTTTTTTTCCGGCGCTGCAACACCCTTAAACAAGCTATTATTAAATTGAAGGGTTACATGCAATAACCGGTTATAGAATTTTAGCACTCGATTT
>CAJFCP010025593.1:65584-78478 GCA_904066005.1 Synergus itoensis
CTGGTCCAAGACTCCAAAGAAAGCAAGAATCGACATCAGCAGTTGTCAGCAGTGTAACAATCAGTAACGACAGTAACGAGGTGTCTTTTCGTTCCATCATATCGTTGTGGCTTTTCTTCTTCGGCCCACGAATTTTCTGAAAATAAAAAATGGACGATGAATATGATTGTATAGTGCTGGGTACCGGTTTAAAAGAATGTATTCTCTCGGGAATGCTTTCTGTCAGTGGAAAAAAAGTAAATTCTTTAATGTATTTGTGAAAAGCTGGTAGACGTAGTTGCACTTTGCAGCATATTTATTAAAGTATATTCTGTTTTGTGTAATTGTAGGTGCTTCACGTCGATCGCAACAAGTATTATGGAGGCGAATCTGCCTCCATCACGCCCCTAGAGGATCTGTTCAGGTAATCCTATTTCGCCATTTATCTACCTGCTCCTCAAGGACAGCATGTCCATCTAAGTCTGCTCGGATAAGTTATCGATTTGCATGAAATCGTTTGTCCTGATAAGACCACTATTAACATTCAATATGTGGGGGGAAGGTTTTTTGATTAAAGGATCGTGAGATTTATTGTTTGGTATTTGTTTCAGCGAGACAAATTCCTTTAATTTATAATAATTCCTTTTAATTTATAATTCTTAAGGAATTTTTTTAGTAAAAAAGTTCATGGAGCAACATTGTATCCTGCGGGGAAGGGGAACGCCCTATTCGATCGAACGTGGCAAATTGAAAGACGAGAAGCATCCTGGTTGCTAGTTTTTATTGAATGTGGAGTTTAGATTTTAGACTCTTCCAGAGCATTAGAACCCGCGAAGTTGTGAAATTCTTCATCAGGGACGTGGCATAAGGCGCCATGTGGAATCGAGTTTCCAGTCGGTTTTTACGCTTTCGCGTCAATGTATTTGATTATTTCAGATATTTTGCGACCCAGAAACGTCTTTCTATTGACGGCAGTGGCGCACGCGATGAAAGCAGCTGTCACTACAGATACGTTTTCACTAATCATTGTCATTCTCCTGATGAGGAAGGATATCATTAAATGATATTGCAGTGCATAATTTGTCTCTAGAGAATGTGGTTGAAGTTCTGAACGTTTAAATAAACCAATTTTTGTACTGATTGCATTTTAATCTAGGAACAGTGTTAAAATATTGTTTAATTTTTGTTGAAAATAATTTTGTATGAAAGAAACTTGTAGTGCCTATTTTTATTTTTAGCTGGAACAATAGTTCTGGGTAAAATAGAATTGGGAAAAAAAAATATTTCGTTCATTTGAACGTTCAAAATTTCTGGTACATTGCTGGAGATGATTGTTTATTTTCTTTGTTTTACCTGTCTGAGGGAGGGAAACAATGTAACAAAGTAAGAAAATTTTTGCAGTGGACGATAATACTAAACTGATAGTGACAGTTGGTAACAGTCAGGTGTTTGACGTCTGTTTACATCTTATAAAACCTTGGGATATCATTTGTTTTCCCAATTTTGCATTCAGTGCAGCAGCAGAATATACAAATGCTAGTATTTAAATCACAGTTCCTGAGTACTTTTTTTATATTTTTTTTTAAAAGATAATTGCATTAAATAGATTGATCCACTTGTTTACTCAACTAAAATTACTTTCCTAGTGGTCTAATAGTGATTGAATATCTATTGGATTTTCTTAATTTATTCTACAAAATATTATTACTGGAAAAATTGGATAAAAGGATTCTTATATTTTAATAAAACACACGATTTTACTTAGTTTCAGAATGTTTGAAAAAGTGAAAAATTTAAAAACAAATCGTTTTTAATAGAAAACGCAAAAACGGTTTTTTGGATTCTGTACGATTAAACTTAAAATGAATGAAATAGTATCTATTTTTCCCAATTTTATTTTATCCAGAAATATTGTTCCAACTTAAAATAAAAATAAGCATTAAAAGTATCTTTCATACAGAATTATTTTCAATGAAAATAAATAAATCAATATTAACAATTTTTAATATTAACAATATTTCTAGTTTAAAATGCAATTAATACAAAGATTCGTTCATTTTAACGAAATTACACAATGATATTTCGATGATATCAGATATTTCACTGAGTTTTAGAAGATTTGAAAATTTGGTGCAAGAGCTGTACAAAAAAAAAACAAAATAAAATAAAATAAAAAATAAAAAAAAAACATTTCTCATTTTTCCAAAACATTGCCAATTTTCGCAAAATTTGTTAAAATTCATCGCTCGTATTATCCAAATGTAATAAATTGATATTTGGATGAAATTAGATGTTTCAGAAGTTTTAAAAATTGGAAAATGTAAAAAAAAAACATTTTTTGTTTTTATTTTCCTATTAATACAATTTTTTGTTCACATTAAATCGGCTTCACAACCTCCTAGCATACGTTAAATAATAGATTTTTCGTCATACGGATCATTGGCGATCATTATCTTCGAGCTTTCCACTTCCAATTTGCAATCGTAATCACCGCACGGTAACTTTTTACAATTTGTACAGGTCAATAACATGTATAGCCGACAGTTTGGTTTTTTCCCTCCAAAACTCGCCAAGATACATTCACCTCAATTAAAATCGATTTTTCTCAATACCAAGAAGAAAAGCAAATAGTCTTTTCCTATAGCTAGTTTCCTCTTCTTCTTCTGTTAAAGTATCTCGAACCTGAAACTTGATTTATATTCTCCACAATTATTTGCGTCAGTCTAAAAGATCTGAAAATATCAGAACACATTCTGTTTGGGAAGAGAAGTTTAAATATCTTCCTTAGAAAGTTTATCTTTATTCTAAAGATATCGTCCAATAACAATATTGAAATTGAATTACATAATAGAGGTTTATTCTATATTTTTAGATAGAGCCAAAATCAGAATTAAATTCTCTAATTTGATGAAAGAGTGAAATTAGAGGTCAATGAAATTCAGGCACTGCTTCCCACATCGTATTTTTAAGTTACAAAGTATGAAAATGTACCTTGCGTGTAAAAAACAATTCACGAATCCGCTGTGAATTTAATTGTTTCTCTTATTTTTACTCAGAAATGCAAACTTCTGTGAAGCGGTCTATCTGTCATTATTTTATTGGGTCGAAAGACTCGATTTCAATTTATCGCTAAACGATTTCACTCACAATAGAAAGCATTCGTTTCCAATTTTAACAATAGGAAATTTAAGTAAAATTATAGCTCTTTATTAATTTAAATTGCAATATGTAGATTAAAATTGATTTTGTATTTTCTTTTGCAGTAAATTCAAGGCTCCACCACCAGACGAGAGTTATGGCCGAGGCCGCGACTGGAATGTAGACCTAATTCCAAAGTTTTTGATGGCGAACGGAATCCTCGTGAAGCTTCTTATTCACACAGGAGTCACGCGATACCTGGAGTTCAAGTCCATCGAAGGTTCTTACGTCTACAAGTCCGGTAAGATTTCGAAGGTGCCAATAGATCAATCTGAAGCCTTGTCCAGCGATTTGATGGGCATGTTCGAGAAAAGGCGCTTCAAAAATTTCCTTACTTGGGTGCAAAACATGCAGGAGGATGATCCCAAGACTTGGGATGGTTTCGACCCATTCAACAATAGCATGAGCGCTCTCTATAACAAGTTTAGTCTCGATAGGAACACCCAGGATTTCACTGGTCATGCCCTTGCCCTCTACAGGTTAGAAAAATTACAGTTTAATTCAATTTTAAAAACTATTTCAACAAAGTTAGATCAAAATTAAGTTTAAACTATGCGTTTCTTTCTATTTCAGGGACGACGAGTATATTGGCCAAAGTGCAATAAATACCGTTCGTAAGATTAAACTTTACAGTGATAGTTTAGCTCGCTATGGTAAATCGCCATATCTTTACCCGATGTATGGCCTTGGAGAACTTCCTCAAGGATTCGCACGGCTTAGTGCTATTTATGGAGGAACATACATGCTGGATAAACCAATCGACGAAATTGTTTTTGAAGACGGCAAGGTGATTGGCGTTCGATCCGGAGAAGAAATGGCTAAATGCAAGCAAGTTTTCTGTGACCCCACCTATGTGCCTGATCGCGTAAAGAAAACTGGTCAGGTCATAAGGTGCATTTGCCTCATGGATCACCCGATAGCAAATACAGGAGACGCCTTGTCCACGCAAATTATCATTCCTCAAAAACAAGTAAGAATGAAAATGTGAATATAATTTCAGGGTGTCTAGCGGACCAGGAAACCGGGAAAAACCCGGGAATTTCATTTAGGATTGGGAATTTTTTGCATTTTATTGAAAAATCGACTATTTTCTACTTTATCTTCTTTCTATTCTACTAGCAATTATGATCCGCGCGCGATTCATTTCTCGTTTTTGCACACCTTTTGCTAGTAGAAAAAATAATTGAGAATTTTTAATTCTTGAACTGTAAAATTTTGTAATTCTTTATCTAATTTCAGGAATCTCCATAAGTTTCATAAAATTCCTTAAAATGCCTTTATTATCCTTCAAAATTTGGTGAAATTCCTTTAAATTTCGTAAATTCACTTGATATTTCTTAAAATTCCTGAAAATTCACTGAACTTTCGTAAAATCCCTTGAATCTTTTAAAAGTCCTTAAAATTACTAAATATCGTAAAATCCCGTGAAATGTCATGAAATCTCTTAAAATTCCTGACAATCCAATGAAATCTCGTAAAGTCTCTTGAAAGTTCTCAAAATAAATTAATATCCCGTAAAACATCTTACAAGTATTTAAAAATCCATGAAACCCCGTAAAGTCCCTTGAATCCCTTAGAAGTCTGAAATTACTTAATACCCCATATAATATCTTAAAATACCTTTAAAATCCCTCAAAATCTGGTGAAATTCCTTTAAATTTCGCAAAATCAATTGATATTTCTTAAAATTACTTAAAACAGAGTAAAATCTCATGAAGTCTCATTATATCTCTTCAAACTACTCAAAATTCCATGAAATTTTGTTAAATTGTTTTAAATTCTTGAAAATCCAATATAATCTCACCAAATTCTTTAAAATTTCTGGAAATAAATGTCCTTAAAATTACCTAATATCTTATAAAATATCTTATGAGCAAATTTAGATAACCCGGGTTTTTTTTTCTACAACTTTTGACCAATACTGAAATTGTTTAAAACTAGCAAATTGTATTAAATTTGTTGAAATAAAAATAATTTATATTTAAGGTTGGACGTCACTCTGACATCTACGTCTCAGTCGTCTCCTATACGCACCAGGTGGCTGCAAAAGGATGGTTCATTGCTATGGTGTCAACCACAGTCGAAACAAACAATCCTGAACTTGAAATCAAGCCTGGTATCAACCTCCTGGGTCCAATCAAACAGAAATTCATTTCAATTTCTGACTACCTCGAACCCGTGGACGACGGCACTCAAAGCCAACTTTTTGTCTCCACGAGTTATGATGCGACAACGCACTTCGAAACAACTTGTCTCGATGTCCTCGACATTTTCAAACGCGCTACCGGGGAAGAATTTGACGTCAATAAAGTCAAGCACGAACTCGGTGACGAGGATCAGTAACAACTATAAGCCGGCCGGGCTATCCACGGTCTGTGAAAGAAAAAAAAACCTATTGTAAAAGAATTTACAAACATCCTGTACTACTAAATAAACCGTCACTCGTATTCTTGTTGACAAGATGCAGTGACCGAAGCCTAAAAATCCCGAGATTTTTTTCGAGGAATTACTGATGGACTCTAAGATATTCAAAAAGAGCTAGAAGAATTTTTTTAGGGAATATTTCTAAGTTTAGAGAAAAATGAGACAAACGAGGCGATTGCATTTAACGAACAAAGGGATGAAAATAACAAGATGGCAAAAGATTGAAAAAAAAATTGAATTTGGAGAAATGCAAAATACAAAACTTCAAATTTCCAACTCTTACCGATACTGCATATTAAACAACATTATAAAAGGAAGTACAAGTGTTGATGCGCATCTGAGTGAAAATTACAAATGTACCATATTTTAACTAGACAAAATGTTATACTGGTTATGCATACTGTAAACGAATTGTCTATTCTGAATGTGATCGATATGAGAGAAAGAGAGAGAGAATTAATTGCTTGGATCTTGTTTCATACGAGATTTTCAATCGAGTAATTTTTTTAAAAACGAATCTCGTTGGGAACGTTTTAAAAAAATTCCTACGAACTTAAGAAAAATGATAGCAGTCTTTTAGAAAGGGTGGAGTCTGCATTATTGTCATTCATAGCATTATTAATTATTATTATTAATTATTATCAATGTGTAAAATCTAAAAAGATATATATCGTACGAGAATCGAGAAGATATTGTAATACGGGCTGTATACGCTACGGGAATTTAGATTTAGGGGAGAGTACGTTAGACAGAAACGTATTTTGGGCACATGGCGAAAAACTGGTCAAGAAGAGCATTTCACTCACATGATTAGGTAATTTATCGATTTACGAAAACTTTGTGTCGTACAAATTCATTGGAACTTTTCGTGAGCTTGCAAAATGTACATTTTCTTTATCTACCGTGTCGTAATTATGGTCATTATAGTCGTTTAAGAATTGTCTAATGTTGCCGTACGATTCACCATTTAATGGATTTTCGTCGTGCTTCCACGTCCTGCATCACAATGCTAGAATTCTTGCTACACACGAATCCGCATAACGTACAATCTCACAAATTATCACAAACATTTCGATAAACGAAACACTTTCAGTATGTGGCGTTTACTGTAATACGAGAACCCTAAAGAATAAAAACATATTGTGCTACTTTCTCTCTTATATTCCTGGTTTTAATTTAGAAATTTATACATAGTAGGAATAGTATAGAATAATTCTTCTTATTTGTGGAAATTTTAAGTTGGTCCCCGCGGGGCCCCACGTAGTTTGCCCCCTTATTATGTTGGCCCCACGATGGCAAATTATGAAAAGCCAACATAGTTTTGACATGCTCGCCTACGAAAGGCCAATAAAGTGGCCCTGTGTGGAGCTAAGGTAGGTAGGATCCATATATGACTCCTGTTAGCCCCACGAAGGCTCTACAGAAGTTTACCATTCTACATATAATATCAGGAATAAAACTTACAAATGAAATTAATTAGAAAGTTTAAAAATGTGTAATCTATTATCGCGACAGCCGACTACGACGAGGTCTTCGTGCAATACTGGTGATGAGAAAATATCCCCATCGAGCTTATGACTCGTTAAAATTTCTCCATTTCTTGAGTCGATAATTTGCAAAGTGCCATCAGTGCAAGCATTTAGAATAATTTCCTCTGAATGCCAAGGAGTTGCGATAATTGGACTCTCAGTCGTTGTCAAGTATTTTAAAATTGGTTTCGGATTGCATTCAAGATGGCAGAGAGATTTATTTCTACTTCCAAAAATTATACTCTCTTGATTTGGTCTTGAATTCTTAACAAGTACCAAGTGAGAAAATATGTTTCCATCTATAGTGTAAGTCCACATCTGAAAATATTTTTGATATTTTAGTAGAAACAATTAATGGATTATCGATTTTATTTTTGTTATATGTTCAGAATTTTCACCTTATGACCAGATATAATGTTGAAACAGGTGAATTTTCCAGATACGCTTGCAAAGACAACTGTCTTGGATTTAAAAATTGCTGGCGCTGAGAATATAGGATCCGAGAGTGAATTTCGCCACTTGATCTTCCCTGAAACTTGATCTAGTGAAATGCAAGTTCCATCTAAGGTTCCAAAGAAAAGAGTTCTGGTTTCAAAATCCAAACGAGCGGTTGCAGAAATGCTTCCTTCGCTTGCTTTCATTCTCCACAATTCTGACCCGGTCTGATGAATTTGAAAAAAGTGTTTTTATAATGCAATCCTGTTATTATTGTAAATAATTAGAATGATTTAAATTTCATTTAGAATCATTATTAAAATCAACATTTTAACTCAAGTACCTCCAATGAAAGACAATACATGTGTCGATCATAAGATCCCACGAAAATATATTTTTTTTCTAAACACGTTGCTGCCGTACATTTGACTGCATCACCAGTTTGAAATTTCCAATATATTTGACCAGTTTTTAGATTTAAACAATATACATTTCCATCGAAGCATCCTGAAAAATTGACAACGAAAATTAAAAAAAAAAAAATATGTGAAAAATGAATCTAGTCTCTTCATAGCTTTGTGGATAGAGCACTAGATTGATATTAAAAAAAGCTGTATCATTGTATTAAAATGAATTAAACTCACCAACGACACCACGAAAATTATCGAAAATTAGAACTGAAGCTTCGATTCTATCAGGCAGTTCCACTAAATAATTTTCAAGAGAATTTAATCCAACCGTGCAAATTAAACCGGAATGTGAACCAGTAGTCGCGAATATTTTTCCACTAGAAATGTATAACATTAATAATTTATCACCAATACTAAAGATACTAAAAAAATCTGAATTATTAAAACAGGGTGGCTACAAGATTCAATTTTTTTTTATTTCCCTGACTTTTCCCCTGATTTTTCCTGACTTGAAATTTTTCAAAAATTTTGTATAATATCACTTTCAATTTTTTGAAATTTAAAATCACTTCACAACACTGAAAATACGTAAAAATCTCTCAAAATGTCAACTTTGGAAATTCTTAAAATTTATTGAAATTTCTTGAAATTCCTAGAAACATCTTAAAATTCGACGAAATTCCTTCAAATTTGTTAATATTTCATGAAAATCCTTAAATTTTCACTAATTGTTTTAAAATTCCTCAAAATCATTTTAAAATTTCACAAGGAACTTTAAAATTCTTTGAATTTCCTAAACTTTCTTAAAAAATCTCTTAAAATTTCACAAAGTCCTTTAAAATTTCACTAAATCTTTTAAAATTATTGAAAATCTCTTAAAATCATCAGAAACCCAAAGAATTTCAAAGAATGCCTGGAAATTCTTTATAATCCTTCGAAATCCTTGGAAAGTTTCTAAGATCTGTTAATTAACTATAAAATCTATTTATGCAATACGATAAAAATAACATAGTTAGCGTAAATGTCAATTTCTATTTTCCCTGACAATTACTCGCATTTCCCTGACGTTTCCCTGACTTCTCTGAAATATGGCCACCCTGTAAAAAGTACCTGGAATATTGAAAAACAGTTGGAGAAGCGTCGACACATTTTTTTAAGTCGTAACTCTCAAGAATTCGGAATTTAATTTTTCTCTTGAAAAAAAATTTCCCCTTTTTTTCTATTTCTGATGTTCCACTTTCAAACCCTCTGCATTTTTGCCATAAACATCTGTCGATCATTTCTTCACAATTAATTAATTTCTTTTTCTCTATTCCTTTATTTACTACTAAAATTTTCTCCCTCGAACCAGAAGCTAAAGATTTAGTGCCAATTTCAAATTCTAAATTAAATTTACGTTGAGAATGTAATTCCCTTTTAATTTTATTCTTCAGATACGAAAGACATTCACGAAAATCTAGATCTTTCAGAAACATTCCTATTAATTCTGGAAATTCTAGATTGAATTTTTCCGAAAGAGAATTTACAATTTGTAGAGCTGCCACCGATGTTCCACCAGATTTCAAAAATCCGGTTTCGAGAGAGCCTGCATTTAATCTCCATAAAGTTTGGAATTCATTTTCCACATTTTTTAATGAAATGTATTTAAAATTATTTTCAATTATTGTGAGCAAGGATCGAGAGCAGATTTTTCCATTTGATGTTAGAGGAAAATGTTCAATTATATGGATCTCATCTGGACGATAAAAATCTGGTAAATTCTTCAGTTGATTCCTTAGTTCAGTTTTTATATTCTTATCGTCTTTTTTTAAATTTTCTAGTTCTGAGATGCAAATGTGCAATTTGTGATTTTTTTCATTCCAAATCACAAGGCAATTTTGAATTGAATCCATTTTAAAAATAGTATTTTCTATTTTGCTGAGATCAACTCGGTTTCCAAATCTTTTTATTATCCTGTTATCTCTTCCTTTGTAAAATATACGCTTCGTGCTGTCAATCTATATAAAATTTAATAATATTATTGATAAATAGACTTTGATTGTTAATTGTTCGATTCATTTCAACTTCATACCTCAACTTTATCTCCAGTATTTCGAAATATTGGGGCTTTAGATAAACTCATTTCTTCACCATCTAAGATACAAATTCTTTTTTTACTTCCTGGAAAAAAATGTATTAATTTACAAAAAAAAATAATTATATGAAAAAATGATATAAATAGTAGAAAAAAATATTCTACCAATAAATAAAATGCCTTCTCCTTCTTCAACAACTTTGCCTTCCTCACTTCTAACTTCGAACATAGTTTCCGAAAGTGTTTTCCCTAAGAATCCATTAGTAATATCAAATTTATTTTCCTCTTTGAATTCTTCAACACTAGCCCAACAAGAAACTTCTGTGATTCCATAAATATTAAAAATCCTCGTTTGATTCTCCTCTTTTCGAATTTCCATCAGCGCTTCCATTTTCGGAAAAGGTTCACCTCCAAGAATCAAAATCCTCAAAGAACTTTTATTTCCCAATAACTTTTCTTTTAAATCCTTTTTCGAATATTGGCTCAGTAAAATTGAAGGGGTAGTTTGGAAAACAGAGACTTTACTCAAGTTCATTATTTCTAAAAGCTTTCTAGGATCTTTTTTTATTTCCTCTGAAGCCATAAACAGAGTTCCATTACTTGATAATCCCAGAAAGATCTCTACAATACTGGGGTCGAAAGTCAGAGCTGTAAGATGGGCAATTATGTCCTTACTTGTAATTGAAAGGATTCTTTTTAAATCCAAAATATTGGGTACTATACTTTCATGAGGCACCTTTATAATTTTAGAAACTCCAGTTGTTCCAGAAGTACTGATAGCATAGGCGAAACTATATTTTTTAAATTCTAAATTATTTTCACTCTGAACGGTTTTTAACTTGAGCAAATCAACACTTTGACCGTGAATATTTAATCGATACAATAACTCCGTATTGGGTATTGCTGTGCTTTGAGAAAACAGGTGTGAGACCTTCAGTCGAGAAAATAGATCTTGAGATATGGATGGTGAAGTGTTTACAAATCCTCGACCGCTGGAAATTATTCTGAAAAATAAAACTGTCGTTATTAAAAATGCTTCAAAAGTATTTTTTGTTTTATTTTTTTTTTAGGTATCTAATAAAAATATTCATTCACCCTAAGATTAAAGTTGGGATGCAAAATCCAAGAACTTTGAGATCTATTGCTACAAATTGCGAGGCCGAAATTCTTTTTAAGATTTCTTTGATTTCAATTTTAGTATTTTCCAATTCCTCGTATGTAATTTTTTTAACATTAATTCCATCATGATATTCTACAGCAACTTTCTTCAATTCAAAAGTTTCGTAAATTGAACTGAAAGAAATCAATGTTTGCGCCTCATCAACATCTTCAGAGTATTTCACTCTTTTTGGACTCGAATCTAAATAGAAATAAATATTATTAAAATATTGATGATTTTTCTTTAATAATTTTTGTATTGTAGCGAGAAAATTTTAGAAATAAAAAATAATTTCCTAGAATTTTTTTTCTATAATGACTCTTTAATAATTCTTTTTTATTAATTATTTATTGTTATTAAAAAAGATGGCGAAACAAATGGAAAAAAGAAAAAAAAATGTTGACCTGTCTATATGATCAATAAAATTTAAATTGAAGTTTAAAATTTTCCTTAAATTCAAAAATATAAATCCTAAAATAGTTAGGGGTATAAAATTCTCAAGAAATTAAAACAAGCATTATACAGCGTAAAATATCATCATATGATCGAAATCGGTTTTTCAGTGCAGAATTTGAAAGAATTGATTTTTACATTCTCATCAGAGAATGTATTAGTTTTGTATAAAATTTGACCCCCCCATTTTTTGTCAAATGTCCACGCTTTATGACCCCCTGAACCCGAAAAACATTTTTTTACCAATGTGTCTGTGTGTCTGTATATTTTGTGAGCACGAAACTTTCGAAAGAATTGACCGATTTGATTGGCCTTTGGTATACTCTTTTAGTGTCCTAAAATGAAGGTCAAGTTCGTTAGCCAGCCATTTTGGATACAAATTAAAAAATTTGGATCATTTTTAAAATTAAAAAAAAATTTTTTTTTTTAAATTTACAAATTCTGTTTAAGGATATTCGTAGTACTTAAATAGTCGAACAATTTATCATTATGACTTTTTTCGATAAAACAAAAATTGTTAGACTTATAACATTTTGAAAATCCAAAAAAAAAATAAAGAAAATTAAAATTTTAAGCTAAATAACTCATGCTATGAAAAAAAGTTAAGAAATGAAAAATGTTCCTTTTTGAACGCCCTACAAGACTGGTATAACCACTTTTTGAATTTTCTTGAAAAATTTGAATTTTATATTTTTAAAGAAGGTCTAAATATCGAGCGCGAAGCGCATGTGTATCAAGTTTTAATTATTATTATTATTATTATTTAGTTTTAATATTTTATTAGTTTTCTTCTTCATTTGAAAATAAAGTAATTTAAATAAACAGTGGCGGATTTGCCTTAAGGCAAGTTAGGCCCGGACCTAGGGCGGCCAATCCTGACAAAAAATTCACTGATGATAACAAGAAACAAAACTCAAAGTACACCCAAATCTCTTCTTGTTCCTGAATACATATACTTACTTACCCATTTTATGATGAGACCGATGAGACTTTCAAAAACATATTACAATGTGGAAAAAACTGATAAATTCCATTTATTTAATTTATATTTTAATTCTGCTGCCTCTCTGATAAACGATTATTTTTACATAAAAAAAAAAGTAAAATGTGAGATCATTGTCTTTATAAAGTTTACAAATGGGATTTCAAAATCTGTTTTGGGACGAGATTGTGAATACATATATTATCAGGGTTGCCGTTTGGAAAAAACGAATAGTACTGACATGGAGGCCA
>CAJFCP010025595.1:0-36646 GCA_904066005.1 Synergus itoensis
CAATGGCGGATTTTAAGGCATTCCACAGATTTTGCTATTTTTCTGTGTTTGTTTACATGTTTTCGTGAAATGCTGCAACAGGCTTAAGCGAGCCCAAATAGGGTTGTGAGCAATGAAACGTTTCATTGAAACATTGAAACTTTCACTTGAAACTTTCAAATGTTTCACTGTCAAAGTTTCATTGTTTCATGAAACTTTTTGGGGAAAGGAGGGGAACTTCTAATTGCGCATGCGTAGAAATCAGGTCAGCTATCGACGGTGCCGCAAATTTAACTTGTTTTGGAATATTATTTAATATTTCTTTAGTAAAACTATGATATTTGTGAATGCGTTGAAGAAAATTGTTAAATTGTTATATAAACACTTAAAAATGCCTCAAGGAAGGCATTTGGTGCTTATTTTGAATTTTCCCGCCGCCATCTTTGAAACATTGAAATGTTTCACGAGACCCCCAAAGTTTCATGAAATTTTACAACCCTAGCCCAAAAGAATGTAACGCCTACGCTTGGGGCGTCAAGTTCTACTCCGACCGATTCTTTGGAAATAAAGTGCCTAACCTCTATTCCGCGTGTTTTGTTCTACGGAGCAGCCCAAACCTTGGAATCTAGTTATCCTTTAATAATATAAATCTAGTGATTGGGTTTTAGTGACATATCTGCACAGTGGCTACACGCTGTCGATCACAATTTGAAATATATTTAAAAGAATCTATTTTTGCGATCTAGAAATTATTACCGCTAGAAAGCTTCGCCTTCATGAGGAAGCAAAAAGTAAAGGAGTAAAATTGAAAGGGAGTAAGGGAGAGTCCACTTCTTTCCCTGATGATTACTAAAAACGAAGACTCCACTGGGACTCGTAATCGAAACGGAATATACGAACAAAAGAGATGAGGGCAACTGATCAAAAGAAACGTATCTGCTATCAACTGTACCCTGGTAATATTAACGAAGTGAAAAGCGAAGAAGGCAGGTAGGGGGGAGCGGGAAATTGTGGGGTGTAGGGAAGCAGGGAAGCCGGCGGGAAGTAGCGTGAAAAGGGGTGCAGTCGACTTTGGCTTTCAGTGTTAATGCTAGAGATGGATAAGGCCACTGGGTTGCCGGATAAGCAGATAGGTAGAGGTTGGCATGGGAGATTTTCAACTCTTTGCTGATTAAAGCGAATTTCCTACGGCGTGAACGCCGTGCTACTATAATCCGCTTGGCGGGTTTAGCAGTCTCCGCTACTGGCACCATGCTACGACTTTAATTTAAATTTATTTACATTTGTCTCTTTTCCACGTTTTCATTTATCATCTCATCGCTATTTAACTCTCATCAACGTGCCAATTAATAATAGAGAGAGTCTCTCTAATCTTCCTTGATACAATAGATTTCTGCAATGTGCAAATTGAGAAATTTTAATATCCTTTATGATCTCAACATCTCAGCAAGCATTCGATAGCACGTCAGTAAAACTAACCACAAAATAAGTCTCGAATTTTATGTTCAAGTTCAATGTTTTCTAGAAAGAAAGAAGACTCTTTTTCCATGAGTGTACGTTTTTAGCAACCCTGTGTATCTCTCCATATTTAAGAGCTAAAACTTATCCCCGCTAGTGTCAGGTCGAGTTGGTTAGTTCCAATTCTCTCCAGCGTGGCGCTGATTGACATATCACTCTCGGTTTTTCCATTGCAAGCAATGTGACTCAATTAGTTTTTTAAAGTTTTTAGGTAGAAAATGATTTTTCCACATAAAAACTTATTAATATTAAAACAATATTAAAAATATAATATTTCAAAATAATTTTACTAAAGGTTTATATGTATTATAAAGGGAAAATGTGAATAAAAAAATAATGTGGTTATATTATATCGCCTAGCAGATTAAATTAATCTTAAGGCTGATGAAATTTGAAAAACATTCATGTATAAAAACTCAGATTCCAGGGGCGCAACAAGCACGGGGTTCTGGGTGTCAGGACACCCAGACAGTAATTCGAGTATACCTACTTGCAATATGCGTGAGTGTCCAAATTATTAGATGGATTATAAAATTACACACTAAACGCACTTTTTGAGGGTTTCATTCCTTTTTTTTTTTCTTTTTTTTATTTATTTTTAATGTGTAGGGTGGCTTCCGACACCCACTGTTTTGAGACCCTTGTTGCGCGCCTGTCTAATTTTGTCAACTTTTCAGATGGATATATGATAAGGGTTTTTAAAGGCAAAAGGGGTAAAATTTAAATTTTTTTATAGCAAAAAAAGGAAAGAAGAAATGAACAAAAAATGGAGACTCACCAGTTTTTCGAAAAATCACTTTTGCAGTCCTCAAAGAGCGTGAAATTATTCCATGCTAAAAACGGCGGACATTTTAACTTCCATGATGGAAGAAACTAAATATTGACACCTGCGAGGTGAATGATAGTCACTGAGCGGCATGAAGGCTTAAGCCATTGTCGTCACTTCTATTAAGGCTGTACTGTGCTGACCTCGCTCGGTGATACATAGTTCAGCGGGAATGATTTGAATTGCAATAGAAAAGATAATCTGCGATTTTAAAGAATCAGGTTTACACTCTGAGATACTACGCGTCTGCGCGCCGCTACACTTATGGGTCACCACCACGGAGGTGGTCACCTCGATGGTTACCGTGGTCACCACCGGTGACCTCGGTTTTTGGCCCGGCACTGGGCGTTTCTCACAAGCGGTGAGAATTTGGCTGGTTAGTATATAAGGACCATTTCGACCGATATACTCAGCGTGCGATATTCTGCGTTACGGAATTGCGTTGTATGTAGCAGTGTTAAGTTAGGTTATAGAATTAGGTTTGTGTGCGTTAGATAAATGAAGAATACGTTTCTTGTCTGTCTGTCTGCTTGGCAGTAAGCCATTCTTTTATTTAGCTTTAGAACATAACCTCTCATAGTTTTACACTCCAGGGTTGTAAACTTACACTCTAGGATGGTCAAGCTGAATAACAATTTTTAACATTTCGTGGATATTAGGATTGACTATCTAGAGTGCTGTCCTATAGTTGTGTGGCGTGTGTTTTCTCTGAAAAACGTGTTTGGCTGAAGTTTTACACTTTCTCCGTAAGGACTAATGCAGTCGCGGAAGACCCTTTTTTTATGATAAACCGTCATAAACGGAATCCGAGGGTTATAGAGAAAGCGCAAGTTCGTCATCTGGTGAACACCTTTGGGCCCATCGGTCCCCGTTTTCATTCCCTTCAGACTTATCGTCGTGACTCATCCTTCGTAGATGCTTTTCCTGATGGAAGCGTCTTTGCTAGGGGTTTTCCTTCATTCGGTCCTGTACCTGCGACACGGTTAAATCTATGCTCTCAGCAAGAATCGTATTTCACCCACAGCCGAGTCGACGCGACTATAGTATAACTAAACATTTATATTTCTATTTGTAACTAACAAATAAATATTAATAATTACTAATTACGCGTCAGTGTTTAATTTCACCCGCTCACGGACTTCAGTTGAAACTCCAGTATAGTCAACCTGACTATCCATTTTTCTCCGTGTAGCGCACCGATGTCAGGAGATACTCCGCTGGCTGGATGATGAGTCAGAGGGATCTTCGCTGGGGACAAGCCGACGAATCGGGGAGACATTGTCGATCGTTGTCTCGTAACCAAATTTTTATAGACTTCTGCGGGAGACGAGCGCGCCACTCGTGGCTTGGCCAAGTATTTTATTCCTTTCGCGTTAGCCAAGCGAAAGTCGGGAAATGTGCTTGCACTTTGAGTCTTATGTAGAATTTTATCTTTTTTACTAAAAGGGAAAATGAACTTTCTAAATTCATTGACAGCTGAGGTTATAAACTCCAGGCAACTAAAAAAAAAAAATTCTATATACTACTTGAAAAAATTATTCATGATTATAAATGTTTTTACAATAATAAATACATTTGGCACTTAGACCCGATTCAATAGTCTAAAAAACGGCTGAAATCATGCTGGTGTTATAAAAATATCATTATACCCATTGTTAAAAGTAGCACTGGTGGTCAAAATCAAAGGCACACAGATTTAATACAATTAAACCTTGGAAGTCAAATTGGAAAATAGATTCTTTGAAAGAAATCTTCCTTTGAACGTCAACATTAAACTTTATTGTGTAATAGGATGTTATAGGTTTGCGATACTCGATTGTATGGTGTTCAACGATGCTACGTGTAAATTTTCAGACATTTAACTCAATATTTGTGGAAAATTAGCAATATTGTTTACAATCTCTTTGAGCAACCCCTGAAATATCATTGATTTTACTCAAGTTTTGAGAAATAAATTATTTTTCGATGCTTTCGAAGATTTCGATGCATCCCATTAAAATTTCAAAGTTGTTCTTGAGTTATCGAAAAAAAGATAACGCAAGCACACTTTTACGTGTTTGAGATGTATAATATATGCTTTCTAATGTAAAGAGCATTTAATTCGACTGATAGTTTCTGCAAAGAAAATAGATTTTGAATATTTTAAATCCATACTTTAATTCTTGAGATATGAGCTCGTAACCAAAACAGATTGCATATTACACAAGTGTTAATGGGTTGTGCAGTATTTGGCTGGTTTTTCTTCGAAAATCAATGGAGGCGCGCTAGAGTGAAAAGAGGGTTGAACCGCGAGCCTATGGCGATGCAACCCCTGAGGCCGCACCCAACCCAACCTTTTCCTCTTATTCCTTCTTTCTCTAGACTTCTTTCACTAACTATTCAACACAGCGTAGAAAAGGAAAGGTATGATAATGCCTCGAGCTTCTCCACCCATCATTCCAAACCAGCCAAACCACCCAACTCTCACCCCTGCCACCTCCTCATTCTTTGGCTGCACCCTTCCTCTAGCATACTTTTTTTCCTCACCAGTGAATAAAAACTGAAGGAGTGAAGGGCGAAGGGCGCTGCTATCGTAGCGTCGTAGCGACGCCTTCTTTGGAAAATGGAAATCCGATATTGGTACTTCGTCTTTAGGAAGGGGTAGAAGGTGGCCGGGACTTGCATTCCAGGCGTGAAGAACACATAAATGCCACGGGATGCCATGAACCCCAGTAATAATAATAGCAGGGGACGAAATTGTAGTGATGCGTCGTCTAAATTCACTCATTCTTTGTGTATTATGATTTCATCTGCTGGAAAACAAGATTATTTCCAAATCTCGGAAATTCATATATACATAAAACCACCAATAAGTTAAGCTTCAATGCAGTGTGGATCACGACATAAACGACAACTTTAATAATGTCAACACTGAGGAAATTTGTATTAGAGAAAATGATAAAACTAACCTGAACTTTAGTATAATATCATTTCAAAGTATAAGAGATAACAGGATTTGCATATGTCAAATTTGGAGAAAAAAAAAATATTACTAATATTTTATTCGATAAAAACCAATATCACTCATCTAATTTAGCTCTCTCCCAGTCTATCTCTTGTTTATCAAACTCCTTTTTTCAATCTTTTTTTTTAATATCTATAACCTATATCTTCGCATAATTTACTCATTTATCTCTCTCCTATAGATGAAATTATTAAGATATAAAATGTAGGATATATCTACCTCTGACTTTTTAAATCTCTTTGCCGGTCGTTATAATCACTAACCTATCTATTTCAATCTCCTCTTTTCTCGATCTTATCCTATTCGCTATTCCTTGTCTGATATTTCTATCTAAATTCTATTTCTTTGCGCCAATATAAATACTTTTTCTAAATCAAATAATTGAACCAAAATGAGATAGATAAGAATGGATTTCTATTTCTAAAAAGATGATTGAGTCAGAGTCGAAATATCGTAACGCTTATTTCGCACTCCTGATTCGTCGTCGTGTAGGTATCGATAGTGATTTTCGACAATCGATACTTGCGCGCGCTCATTTGAATTTGATTTCATTAATCATCATTTTATCACGAGACTAAACTCGAAATATATCGAAAATCTTAGTTTTAAAAAAGCAGTTTTATAGTAATATTTAAAATAAACAATTAACTAATTTATTATGACTAATTAATAAATTAGTTTAATAATTAATTAACCGGGTTTTCAAATAATACTGTACAACTATAAATGTGGTAGCTTTTTTTACAAATTGAAACCATAATTAAAGATCCATACTACAGTAAACATAGTTAATTTTGAAAACAATCTAATAATTATTATTTTTTATAACGTAAAATAGATGTTGTATCAATAGTTTATAAAGTATCAGACTTTAAAAAAATATGAAGTAACATGAGTTATAAACAATAACAGTGGGTAATTATATTCTTCTAAACATTTACTACCTTTACAGTTTTATTGGATGTTGAAGCGAGGTTTCGCTTTTTAAAAAAACTGAAGACTAGCTGTGAAGTTGTATCAACTTTTGTGCTCATTCAATATGAGCACTTTGCTTCCTGGAAGCAAATATGAATTGCTTCCTCATAGAGGAAGCATTAATTAGTTAATCAAATATATTAATATTAGGTCACCTGATTCGTGTCAACACAAAAAAAAGTTTATTTTCCTTACATCAGCTTTAAATTTTTATTATTTGAGAAATTATAGTTGAAAAATTAATTTTTGAAAAATAAAATTAGCCATAACTTTCATATTTCTCAATTAAATGCATTAATCATATAGGTCAATCGATTCGTCGATGAGGTCTCTCCACAATAGACTTAATAATTCAGTCAACGTATGCGTAACGCCTACGGCTGCATTAGCATTAGTGTCTACATGTGGTACGCGCGCATCGTATTATCAACTCTAATAGAGATTTTGGCGTGCAAGTTCACGTGGTACAAATGTCCACATAACCTCACTTTAGCAAAAAAGTACACTCGCCTTCCGCAATAGTCACCAAATCCGAAACAGTTGCCCCCGCAATAGTCACCAATTTCCCTACCTCAAATGTCACATCGATTGCGCATGAGTATTGCGTATAAAATATTTTTTAGCATTTTAAACAGCGCGCGGATAGCAACCAATCAGATGCCGAGCGCAGCGCATGTGCAGTGGTATCAAGCGGCAATTGAGAGAACAGCTGGTGACTATTGCGGAAGGAAATTGGTGACTATTGCGAAATTGTGACTATTGCGGTGGTGACTATTGCGGAAGTCGAGTATAGTTGGTAATGCAATGCGCGCGCACCGTACGTAGACATTAATGCTAATGCAGCCGTAGGCGTTACGCTTATGTCGACTGAATTAAGTCTATTGTGGAGAGACCTTGAAAGAGGTGTTGGGAGAGGGATTATAAATTATGTTTATAATCACAAAGCAGTATAAGGAGACATATCTCCTATGGTAATTTGTACAAAACATGGCCCCATTTTTAGGGGTAACAATTGTAGGCTTTTCACTCGTTCGCGGACGCGAGCGCTTGGTGTGGAAAATGAAGGAATTACTTTTGACTATAGTAGCAGACGACAGATAGCAGACGATAATTTTTTCGTCTGCTATCTGTCGTCTGCTACTATGGTGCTATGGTGATATCGTAATTCCTACATTTCCACACCAAGCGCTCGCGTCCGCGGACGAGTGAAAAACCTACAATGTCACCCCCAAAAATGGGGCCACGCTCAATATACGGGAATATGTCTCCATATACTACTCGATGAAAGGAATCTTGATTTTCCTTACATCAGCCTTAAATTTTGATTATTTGAGAAGTTATAGTGGAAAAATGAATTTTATATAAATTATAAATGTGGTATATTTTTAGAAAAAAAAACACAATTAAACATCAATACAACTGTAAACGTAGTTAATTTTAAAAACAATCTAACAACTATTATTTTTTATAAAGCAAACACATGTTGTAATTATTTAATTTATAAAATATAAGGAAACTACTACCGTGCGTAGTAGTGAGTAGTTGCATGAAACTGTCAGTTAGGAATAGCCTTATTGTACACAATAATTATATGGCTGACTCCATCATCTACACATAGCCAGTGACTTTTTCTACCACCTTGGATGCACTAATGACTAATTTATACCTTTTCTTCTGCCAACCGTCGTGCCGCGCCGCCTTACGTATTTGCTCGCGTCGCTTCAGGAAATAATTCGATTTTACACCAGCACTCTGTCACAAAAATTCGTTGAACGAAGGCGTCTGATTTTCCCCGGAGGCTTATTTCGAATTTTTATTATTATCTAACCAGCTTTATTATATTTCCTTCTATTAACGCCAGCGCCAACGCCAACACCAGCGCCATTTCGATTTAACAGAATGATTGCTAACGAAACTTTCAAGCCTGTCTAATAGATTCAAGAGAGAAATTTACAATCTCTTGAACTTAAATCTGCCGTTATAATAAAAAAGAAGTAAGTGCATAAATTCGCAGAATTAGTTTTTTATAAGGTTTTAAATTAACTAAAATCCATCCTTTATGCAAACCTTCGTCAAAAAGTTATGATTGACATAATTTAAGTAATATTAATACCTCATTTTGCATTAAATACGGTGTACGACACTGTCTTTCGTTGAGAAAACAAGCATATACATTTGTAAAGATTTAAGTGATGATAAAATAGAATATTGTGAAACTATGGGGTGAGGGTCTTCTACTGAAAACTCAAGAATCCCGTGTGGAAATTTTGATTTGGTTCCCGCGGGGCTCCACGTGGTTTGCCCCTTATTATGTTGGCCCAATGATGGTAAACTATGAAGGGCCAACATAGTTTTGACGTGCTCGCCTTCGAAGGCCCAATTTAAGCTGCCTACGAAGGGCCAATAAAGTGGCCCTCTGTGGGGCCAAGGTAGGTCCTCTGTAGGGTCCATATAATACCCCTATAAGCTCCACGAAGGCCCTACAGAAGTTTATCCTTCTGTTGCCCTGATAGGGTATTTTTAAAATTTTTTAATTAATTTTGAAGACAACAGGACACGAACGGCCTGAAACGGCTCGGCAAATTTTATGCTTGGTTAATAGAATCCGGACACTCAATTGTAATTAAATGGACACTCATCGTGAATTAAACGTAATGAGCTTCTATTCTTTGTAAAAAAAAATGCGATCAGGCCGTATAACCTAAAAAATGTCACATGGAGAAATCAGAAAACGCCTCAAAGTGAAGAAATAACATACTCTTCTTGCAATACGTCTTCAAATTGTACCATCAAATTTTCCGATTAAGAAACACATTTGCACTACCGTAGAAAATAAAGTTAATCAACGTTTTTTTGATAAGAAATAATGAGGCTAAGAAACTTGTAAAAAAACTGCAGAAAATGGCGTCGGACTAACATACGAACGAGTCAAACTCGGACACGCTCGGATCGGATCGCGAAGCTGACCAACCAATGAGATGACAAGAATGGCTACCATATCGGTGCGAAATTCTAAATTTATGTCTCCTTCAAGTCAAGTTTATTGGACCAAATATAATGAATTAAATAATTAGTTCGAAGGTACCTTCTTTACGAAGCAAATTTTTGAGTTAGATAAATGATTTCTAAACAATTCAAACTCTTAACGATTTCGTGTTTAGCCTATCAAACTACCAAGTACTGCCCCGACTTCTCTGCGATGACCGTAATAACGACGAGAGACGTCCAGTGACTTACCAGTGACGACTAAAGACAACAAGGAACTTACTCATTGATGATTGACTGTAATCTGGCGCACGATTCAAAATCGAATTAAATGGACCAACGGGAGAATTTCTCCAGCGGTAAGCAACAACAATGCGCGCGCAGGCTGCCCTGTTTGAGAGCACTGACTCATTGGGATTTTCCGATTGTTTCCGATTTTCACCGACTTCCCGCGAATTACGGTAGAATGCTCAAAGACTACCAAAGACTATAACCAAGCCTTCTACTGACTACTGCTGACTACTACAGGGAAAGTAGAAAGTTTTAAAGAATATGTCAACCCTCCGCCGTCCTTGTTATTTTTACAACCTCCACCGTCGTTGTGGGTCATTTGTGTTCACCCTTCTTTCATCAATACAGTTTGCGATACAAAAATAATTTGAAAATTCTAAGTTATTATTTCGATTCTCTACATATTTTATAATTCAATTGTTTTTGAGTATTCAAAAGTTTTTTTTTCTGTCGTGTCAAGCCTCTTTCTTCCCAATAAAATTCAACCTTGAAAAATCGACTGGGTCACGAACTACCCACAAGAACGGCGGAGGGTTAATTCGGTCACGTGGCGTAAAGTTGAAGTTACTTGGTCGACTCAATTTGTGAAAAAGTCTTCCTGATAAGGGCGCACCCGCTGCTCCATAGGGAAGCTACCCTATGGCTATCACATATTAGCAATTTCTCCCTTTTTTTTGACAATTTATCCAGCTTCGCTACCTTTTAATTTCATTATTATAACGATAACGGGTCGGCGACGATGAGAGATGTAGTTAATACGATGTACTGAGGGGGCGAGAGAGGTCTCGGGGTAAAAACACATCTCTTGCAGAATACGAAGTCTGGAAAACCTCTTCCCAAGGGACTGCAGTCGAGACTCTAGGACCTAAGTCGGCCGACGGAATTACTCCCCTCCCAACGCCGCCACCAGCAACACCATCAACCATATACCCCCCTTCCGATTCTCCTTTTTTTGCGGCTCCAACCCTCGACCGCAACTTCCCTCAGCATCGAGAGAATTCGTTAATTAATTCGCAGTCATGCGGTTGCCGACCAGCTAATTAGCATTTAAAATTCGATGCACATGAGTAAATACAGGGAATTTGATAACCTGGTTTGTCAGACTCACCCCTCATAAAGATGTAATTTGAAAACTACTGAAAGTCGTGGAGTAACTCACCTGAAACAAAAGAGTGCAAATGTTAGTTTTCATATTTGAATAGATTTAATGGTGAGCTAAGTGTAAAAAAAGTTAATTTGTTTCCCACGTTTAAAGCTCATTTTTACACGGATTCGTTGAGTAAAAACGGAAAAACAGAATTGGAAGAAATTCTTCTAGACTATATTGTTTTTCGGAATTGTAAATACTCTACTGCCTTTTCTATAACATTCATTTTGAATTCGATTACATTCATCATACGCATACAAACATTTTGATTGATACTTTCGGCGACCGTCTACGTCCTCGAATTGCAACCCCTAACCCCGATTTTTCGAGTACAAATATATACATTCGAGATTCAACAAAAACCGATTCCACTCGTATTACGAGCGCCAGCACAAAATAATTGAAAGGCACCCTGTCACTCGGAGCAAAGGGCCGCACCAAGTGTAAATTGAGTTTCCGCCATGTAAACTACGTCAAGTTTGTTTGTCCAGTGAGACAGCATGCGAAGATGAAAGAAAAAGGGTTGCAAAATAGAGGCCCTCGATATAAAATCATTGAAGCACATAATGAGCCTTCGATCCGTCTTTTACATTATGCAAAATCGAATTGTTGATGTATTAATATTATATTTTGTAAGTCGGATTGAGCGTTTTTTCGTGAGCTGTCACTGAGTGGACCCGTCGGAAAATAGTGGAATTTTCCGACGAGTCTGGAAAAAAGGAAGAAAGGTGACGGCAAGGGAACACAGAAAAAATAAAGTGTAAATCTAACACTGATGTAGGGTATAAAGTGCCGATCATTTGGAATACGAAGTATCCACTTCTTGGGGTACGAAGTGTCAGTGTCAGATAGTTGGGTTAGGAAATGCGAGAGGAAATGCAAGTTGTCATTTCGTACCCCATGTATTGGGCATTTCGTACTCTACATTTGAGTGATATTTTACTCCTTATCAAGGTAAATTAAACACCATTTGAAATTTACCCTTTACTTTTTACTGTGAAAGGTAGCGTTACTCCGACAGTTCATGATTGATAAGGGCAACAACCGCACGCGACAAAGATCTTTGATAATTGCAAAGTGCATTATTGTAGATTCTCAGCGCTCTCCTTTGTAGTTTTTCTCATTATTGCATTTTCTGAAAAAAAATAGTTTCAAAAATATTCTCTCCAAATTTGATAAAGATCCGCGCATTAATGCTCGGATATTTATTATTAACGAAGATATAACCATATGAAGCGAAGCAGGTATAAGGCGGTTTGACGGAGGTATAAGACTTTAAACGCGTTTTTCTCGAAACAAGTTTTTTAAATCGGTGATCAACACAGCGCTTCAATGACTTATCCGATCGTTACAAAATTTTTATCAAATTTTATTTTTTAATTTATTGAAGATCGGCTACATCTAAGCCAAGACAAAAAATAAGACGAATATATGACTACACGAAGAGAAATCATCGATACTGAGCACTTACGTGAGGCCCGATATGTTTAGTTTAGTTTAGTTTAGTTGTTCGGGCGAGAAGCCCCACTCCCGTGGGGTCCTACAGGCGCTCAGACTCAAAGCCCATTGTGCCCATACCCTATCCCCTAGACGCTGCCTAGCCCCCCAATCCAGTCCTCTTAAAGAAGCCTAGAATGTCGCTAGCCTGCAGCGTCCTAATCTCCTCTGGTTCCAGCATAGCTGCCCCGAGGGTTTACTGTCTGAGCCTAGCAAATGCCGGGCATCGACCTAGGACATGTATATCATCATATACATGTCCTATATCATCATCCCTACCACATTTACGACAAGCAGAGCTGATTGCCTGCTCCATCTTGTACTTATGGTAATTCAAATGGTTGTGCCCTGTGACCATGCACCATTATCCTTACATCTTTCCTGGGTCAGCTTAGGATGGTGTGAGCCAGGTCCGTCCTGCGGCGATCGCCCAGGATCGCCCTAGCCTGTCTACATCCTTTTACCTGGGTCTATCGGCCTGCCTGCTGCTCCCCTTTTAGCCAGTTGATCTGCTTTTTCGTTGCCCTTGATCCCTGAATGACCGGGGACCCGTATTAGGGCCACCCTATTATTTTCCGACAGTTGGTTGAGAGCCTTTTTGCACTCCCACACCAGAATCGATGTGATTTCTGGTTTCCCAACCGCCCTAATTGCCGCTTGGCTGTCCGAGCAGATGCAAATGCACCCGCCCTGTTTTATTTTCTTCTAGCAAGAGTTCAGCGCATCGGAGGATGGCAAAAACCTTCGCCTGGAACACCGTTGGATACTGTCCCAGTGGGATCGCCAAACCCCTTTTTCCTGTGCTGTCATACAGACCAGCTCCAGTCCAGCCCTCCGACTTTGAGCCATCCGTAAACACGATGTTCCCTTGTAGGAAGGCCCCCCCTCCTCCTTCTTCCACGCCTCCCTTTCTGGGATACATATCCGGAAGAGTTGGTCAAAGCTGTATCTTTTGGTTATCTTATCCTGCCGCATCTTCAGAGTTGGCAGATTAACGATTTCGTTTGGGAGCCTAGTATGTCTAGGCCCCCACGACCATTTTCCCGCTGCAGCAAGACGTCCAACCGTCCGAGCCGCCCCGGTAGTTATCGCTAAATATAAAGGCTCCTCACAGAGAATGAGGCTAACTGCCGCTGTTGGCGTGATCCTCACTACTCCAATAACAGATTTGAATATAAGCATCTGCAGGCGACCCAGCTTTGGTTGGATCATCTTAAGCTGCGCCCTTGGCCACCAGACCACGGCTGGGTAGAGTAGCCTTGGTTTAAGAACTGCTGAGTACAGCCAAGCAATCATTCTTGGCCTCAGTCCCCATGTTCTACCAAAGGCCCTTCTGCACAGCCAGAAGGTTGTAACGAACCTTCTACCTTGCGCTTCCAGATGCTCCGCCCAGTTTCTTATCCAGGATGATTCCCAGATATTTCACCGACTGGGCTACTCTGATCACCTTTCCGCCAAATTTAGGGCCCGTCACCGTAGCCACCTTATATTTCCTCGTGAAGACCAACTTTGTGAGCCCCATCAGGGTGTCCAGGTGCACTCCCGTGTTCAGGATCACAAAGTTGTCCACACATCCTTGGGCGTCATAACCCTCCTCATTCAGATTTCGGAGCAGTCCATCCACGACCAAGCACCACATGAGAGGTAACAAGACCGCCCCCCCTGTAGGCAGCCCCTGGATGCTATTTCTCCGACTCTGCAGCTTCCCCATTCCGTCGAGAGGTGCCTGTACTGCAGCATTCTTTGGATATCTGCTGCAGCAGCATAAGAAATACTGGGAACAACTAAAAGGATGTTGAAAGACTAAAGCCATCCTGGGCGAATGCCACATGAGGGATATGGCCCTAAACTGGCCCAGTAAAGATGTAAGGTTAATGGTGCAGATGCTCACTGGGCACAACCAATTGAATTATCATAAGCACAAGATGGGGCTGGTACCCAGAACTACTTCTAGTAAATGTGGCGGGGACGACAAGACGCAGACGTGCCGATCACATTTTAAGTCGTTGCTCTGCTCTTTCCGCGGGCTTAGCTAACAAACCCCAGGGCTAGCTATGCTGGAACCAGAGGAGATTAGGGAACTGTCGACCGGTGACATTCTCGGCTTCATAAGGAAGACTGGAGTGGGGGCTAGTTAGCTAGCTTGAGCGCCTGTACGGTCGCCAAGTTGGGAGCACATCGCCTGATACTCTAATTAACTTATTTCGAATTTTACGATATAAAGATTAAAATTTTTTTTACAGATAACCAACTTCCTTTGCAAAATTAAAATATAATATTTCAACTTTCATCACAATGTGCCTTTTAAAGACAGTCACACTTGTATTGTTATGTTGTAGTATTCTTCTAATGATTTTATGACTTCCTTAATTGCATTTTTATTTAACTGTGAATCGGAAAAAAATATCATGTAATATGGTGCGTTTGCTGTTAGTTATTTTGTGTTGTAATTAAGAACGAAATTTTGCAAGAAGTGAAATAATTATGCTCGACTTTTATCCGAGCACTTGCGGCTTTGCAACTATACGCTCAGAGAAATGTAACGAGTTGCATTTTTCTGCCCTTACTCTAGAACGAAGCTTACTATTATTTTTAGCTTTCTTTTTTTCAGTTCCTGCTTCACCTTACCACTTCCCGCCCAATCCCCACCAATCTTTTTCAACGCCGCTTCCCTTTCCCAATTTACTTACAACTGCAATTCCGTTCATTCGCTTTTGTCATGGTCGTTAACGTTGATGCTGTCGCTGTAGAAGGCTGAGATTCTAATTAAAAAATTAACGTTTATTACGCTGGTCGCAACAATGCACTCGTCAGAATGTAGAGAAACAGAAGAATGGCGTTGCTGCAGAAATGTAAATAAATTTTAATCAACGAAATGCGTTGTGCGTAAGAAAGCACTTCGTTCCTTGACTTATGACTATTATTTATTATGACATTTAATATATAGGTATATATATATATTTCTACGTTACTCCGAATAAATTGATAGACAGATCACGCTTTGATTAAAAAATAATTTTAATGCAATTTATTTTCTTCGGAAATAATATGCTTTTAATGTATGTTAGTAGTTGAAAAAAATACGATTAAAAAACGAGAAACCGAGGAGGCAAGAAACAGATTCTTCAATTTTTTGTGACCAATCACGATAAGATTGTAAGCTTCTCAATTTTATAATTTGAAATCTAAAAGTTCCGAATCAATGAGAGAATTCACCCAACTAGGTGTATCTATGTATATTCTTTTTAAAAAAGTGAGATTACGATAGATTTATTCTATATAAGCAAATAATTATCAGATTAAGTACATTAAAAACTTTCGCAAAATATATCATTATAATTTATTAATGGTGAAAACCACTTAAACCAATATTATTTATTTGATTTGTAAAATTAAATTATTTATTCGATAAAGGTCAAAGACCATTAAACTGACATCAAAGACTGACACGAGCCATAAACACACTGCATCCGAAACCGCGTTTGTAACAAGGAAACCTGCGTCTAAAAGCATCTCTGTAACTGGCTCGAAACCACCAGAAATGCTAGTAGCGTGTTTCTGTTCGCACTGAGGTTTCTGGATACGAATATAGAACTGTAGATTCAAACCTCTAACATGAAAAGTTTCAAGGGCTAATTATTTTCTCATAATTGAAGATTTAACTTATAACTGCGTATAAAAATAAATCAATAACTATAGAATTTCATTTCTAAAGACGACTCGACTCGACCTGAAAACATTTCACGCACCGAAGAAACACAAAAAAGCAGAAATAAAAGAAAGGAGTAAGTGGAATATTTTTATATGTATCTAAAAACGTATGGATATATATAATCGTAATCAGTGATTTCGAAAACACCCTCATACCAATTTTTAAAAAAATCCAATACTTATTTAGCATACACGCAGAAAAATGAATCTGCTAAAGGTACAGATTCAGATCTGTTGGACATTTCTGCTATTTTAACAGATAAAATCTGTTAATCTCATAACTATCTGTAAAATTTACAGAAATGCTTCTGTTAGAGTCATCTGCTAACATAGCAGAAAGAATCTGTTATATTTACAGATGAAAATCTGCTGATTTTTAGCGATGAAAATTTGTAAATTTAACAAAATAAATCTGTAAATTTTACAGGTTCAATTTGTTGAATTTAATATTTGTGTATGACTGAGTGCATTGTGGAAAGATGTGGGGAGACACCATCTCATGATTTAGGATAATGGTTAAGGTCGTGGACTATCGTCCCATAGGTCGTGCGTTCGATTCCCCCCCCCCAGCGTTGTGTGCAAAATTTTATTTTTTATATAAGCGTTAAAATTTACAAATATCGATTGGTTATAAATATATCCATATGAATAAACCATGTTCCTAATTAATAATTGCTTTTAGGGCATTTATTTTTATGTTTGAAAGTACAAAAAATCTTTAAATGTAAAATTCACAGATTTTTTCTGTAGATTCAACAGATTTTTCTGTAAATTCAACAGATTTTATCTGTAAATCCAACAAAAATTTTCTATTGAATCTATAGAAATAATCTGCTGTCCCTATTCCAGCAGATGAAATCTGTATATTCTACAGATTTTTTTTCTGTGTGCAGTCGTCCGCCAAATTGGATCCGTCAGTTTGTTTTTAAAAATTTTTTTGACTTTGGATTCGTAATCAGCGAATTCGAAAACCACTTTATACCAATTTTGAGAAACATCCAAAATTTATTTCTCATACTCTTCCGCCATATTGCATATGCCATTTTGTTTTTGGATTTTTTGACACCGGATTCGTAATACGTGACTCCAAAAATCAAAAAACTAAAAAAAAAATAACAGAATTTGGCTCATTTTATGAACATTTTATAGTTTTTGCCAGCTTTTCGCGATTTGGTTCCACTGTGCGACACAACGTACGTTTTGGGCATCTTTACTTAGGTAATTGATCTCCGAGCTGAATGAACAAAAAAAACGTTCTCATGTAAAAGGACTTTAACTAAGAAAAAAATGGTTATGTCATATATTCCAAGCTCACCCTAAGCTGGGTTCAGAACAAATGGAACTATTATCTATGGTTCTGTTCTATAACCCCTTCTATATGTATACCTGAGATCTGTCTCTAAGCGATGAATATAGTGAGGTCATAGATACGATTCAGGAGAGAGCACTGCGAATGGAGAAATCGATCATAGACGGAAATATTATTCTATTTTCATTCCGGGAACGATCCATACGAGAGCAGGTTATCAACCGTAAATTCATCCCACGTCGATCCTAGTAGGTTTTGCTTTGCACATGTAAAATATGTTTTATAATTGCTCATTTCTTATAAATCTCTAAAATTTTTAACACAGATTCCAAAAACATGAGAGCAGAATCAGTTTCAATTTTGTTATTTAAATAAGTCAACAACGATTATGATATATATATATAATGCTCGAGTTACAAATTAATCCACCAAATTTATAGAGAGGGAGCCTAGTCGAGTTGAGGGAGAAGTACACTCTTCATTTCACTGCATATCTCTCTCCACCCCCTTGAGATAAATTGTTGATCCCTTCACAAATATGGTGAACTAATACTCAAAGTAAAACAAAGCAATGATTAATTAACATATTAATTTACAATTATCACTGATTCGTATCAATTATACATTGCACCATTATATGTAATTAAATTCAATGTATATTCCAATCAAATCACATAATTTATGTAATTTAGGTGAAATAGTTTCTGCCTAGTAGCTCTGGGTGAATGTATGTACATACAATACTCCTATTGATACTCTTCTTTCTGATACATGTTAAATACAATGGCGGAAGGGTTGATGAAAGTATACGTTCTGTACGCTGCCTCGTACACCCTTACAAAAAAATCATTCCCGGACGCAATATATTCTCTAGGGGATCAATTGGATTCGAAGAGACGTGGCAATTTTGATTTGTAGGGATGTATGAGAGGTTCAGTCATTGCTCCAATGTTTCGATTTATCAATGGACTACGCTCAGCTTTCATCTTCCAATTAACAATTAGGCCGATGATGATAGAACATAATGAATGAAAACATGGCTTTTATGCTAATGAAACCTCAGTAGATAGTACATAGTACATACGCTCAATAGCCGTAGGCTATTGAACGAGAAAATATAACCATCACGTGCATCTGGATGCAAATATCAAGAGACTCTGACCAGTTTTCTCTACTTTTGAACGGCCCTGTTCGAATAAACTGACATGGGCTGCATATTACTTGTAACGCTCTTGCAGATCACTGCCCTTTTCCAACCAACTTTTCAATACCCTTTTTCCAATTCCATTTTCCCGAAATATTTCCAACCTCTACTTTAAATAACCTTTTCCCATCATCTTTTCTTCCAAACTTTTTGGTCCTAATACAAGAATATTTTTGTATTTAATAACTACCCTGGGAAAGAGGACAAAGAAACTTTAATAAAATGAGTCTTTTATGCTAATTAAGATTGAATAGACAAAACAAAATTATGATCCCATTGTTGGTTTTTCAATAAATACACTGAAAGAAATTTAATAACAGAATACGTTAAAAGTGACATTACAATTTAATATATAATCTTTTACGATTTAGGGAAATCGGGTATTTATATCAGAAAGTAATATACACTCATCTCCCGTAAGTTGGACACTCTCAGGGGTAATTGTCCAACTAGCAGGAGCGATTAAAATGGAACGAGCTAGCACTCTTATGTCAATACTCAGGACCGTATATATGCAGACTCTGAACCTATGCTCAAGATTTGTTCATTTCTATACTTCGCAGGCTACGCAGTACGGCACTGACTTCGAGGTCACTTCGAGAGCCGGCACTTCAGTGTAGGCTGTCAAGGGACGCTCGGGGGGATGCAGAATTAACCAACCGTGAAAATGTCTAACTAGCGAATGTCCAACTTACGGAAGATGAGTGTAAAGAATTCTGAAATTTGCTAAAGACTATACTAAAAATTATGAGTCATTCGAAAAGGATACTACAGATGAAAATACGAAAAGAGAAAGAACAAGTTCGTAATCCGTCGTGAATCTCCGTCAACGCACACTGCGCAATTATGACATAAATACGCACATTATGAACATACATTCGTAGAGGTAACTATACCAACTTAACCTTAATTTATATACATAGTTATACGCACACATAAACTTCTAATACACGCATCGCACGCGAATCACGCTTAGACAAGTGGTTTGAAGATTCCTCACATAGTAATTGATGAAAATGTTTGCACTTGTGAGAAATGGCATGGTGCTTAGCAGGAAACACAAAGTTCTCCGAAACTCCGATTCACATCGTGAGCGCTACGGTCGG
Organism: Synergus itoensis; assembly: GCA_904066005.1. Taxonomy (NCBI): domain Eukaryota; kingdom Metazoa; phylum Arthropoda; class Insecta; order Hymenoptera; family Cynipidae; genus Synergus; species Synergus itoensis. The sequence continues at coordinate 19,553 of CAJFCP010025595.1, forward strand.
CGAATTCGGCTGACCTCGGGAGGTTATCGAAACTATTCGGATTTTTTAATATAGTGACTTACAATTTCCTCAACTGAAGCTTACAATTTTTGTTAGCGTCTATATTAATTTGTAGAATATTTCTATTAACATATGTAACTCAAGCTAATTTCGATAAATATTTTTATATTATTTGATATCATTATTAATTTTTATTATTCTGCGTTCATAAAATATCAATCTTTGCTAATGAAATATACCAATTCTTGTTCTCAAGAATTTTAAAATTTCGCAAGTATGCGAACAATAATTTGTATATTTACACGATTTCCCTAAATCATAATCGATTACACTCGACTCTCTCAATATCAACCAAATCCAGAACAGAGGCCCCCACAATATTAACCAAATTCCCCTCTCTCAAATTGCACGTGCGATTTGAGAAAGCTGATGATTTCAGGCTGTTTAATATTGAGGCAGGAATGCGATTAATACTGCGAGGTTGTTAATATTGCTGTGGTTAATATTGGGAGAGTCGAGTGTGTATATCAATTATGAATATTGAAATAGCAAGTATTGATACTAAATTTCTTTCTGTGTATTTATTTCTCTTGACGAAAATGTATTCCTTAAGGCTGATAGAGCCTTGAGTAAATTAGTCTGCTTTTAATTTAAAATCGAAAAAAAGTGAAACAGAGAGCGAATCATGAGGTTTCTTCCAAATACTTTCCAACGCGCAGTGCGACATTCGGTGCAGATAAAAGTCAATGAACTGATTCTGTTTTAGACGAAATTTATGACACCATGGTCAGAAGGTAGTAAATGTCCTTCACATATGTGAATTTACATTGACTTGGAAGTCATTATGTCAAAGGACTACAAGCTATAGAGGCTATAATAGTGAGGCACCGGTGGTATTTGGATTAAGCGAGCATATCTCGTATTCGTAATCAAGGAGGAAGGGCTATACGCCACGGACAGTGTTTACGCGCGTGTACGCGCTATTCCCTAGGAGGTTATATAGTTCAGCGGTACTCAAATACCGTCCAACCGTACCCTGAATCACCCTGTATCACCCTGAATACACGTCGAAACGATAGCCAGCTGATAGCAGCGTACCCAGCAGTACCGAGCAGAATCTGGCATCGACAAACTCAGCTCTCGCCCGCCTCCCTTTTCCCCCAATCCCTTGTTTCTAGTACCTAACCACCCACAGCCCTACGAATCTCGCCTTGCGCAACCAACTAAACCCCGTCGACAGCGCGAACCACCCTTTCAGATCTCGGTCCGGATAATTCCCGTAACGAATGGACTGCCCGATAGTCTCGTGCTCGAGGAAAGGGGTCGAATTAAAAGGCGGATTAATCGACTTTACCCAGGATTGAATTTCAGTCACGAGCGCGCTAACGGAGTCACGGATATATATACCTATACATCTAGGTAGCAAGCATCGATCGTCCTACATATTTTGTTTTGCCTGATGCCGCGCCAATGCTTGCTTCAACTTTTACTTCATTTTTTTTCCCGATTTCTACTCTTTTATATTTTCATTATCAATTATTATATGAGGCGCTGGGTGCAAAAACAACTTAACTCGAGTTAAGGGGTTTTTACTGAAACCTACATATTCGCAATCCTTAACCTGTAGTTATTGTGTGTATAAAATTTCTGGATAAAAGATCAATATTTACTATCGATTTCATGATTTAACGTCAGCTACGTTCACGCGGAACTCGCAGAAGGGACTCGCGTGGCCGGCGTGATCACAATTAGCTGTTGCTTTACTATTCGCGCTACCGGCAGATATTTCTCCTCGTGCTTTTCGTATAAATATTTTTATTTTCACAATGAACGAGTCAACAGAGAGTACTGCATCCAGTGCTTCATACAAAGGAAAAAAGAAACGTTTCAGACCTAATAATTGGCAAAGAAACAAACAGAAAAAGAAAAAAGCTCAAGGAAAAGGTTACGTGTCTTCGAAGACACAAAAAACAGTTGATATCAGAAAATTTCTATTCATTTAAATAAATTAGTAAGCTAAATCAATCATTAGATTGAATGTAAACTCATACTTATTTATCTTTTATATTCTTGAAATCGGAATCTATGTTGAATTCCGATTTTCCAGTACATAGCTTTGTTTAATTAGTCAACGGTTTAAAAAATTGAAAATTTGGTGTGAAATATGGCAACATAACCTTAAAAATTTCGATTCGATTGAAAAATGCCTAAAAAGAATGAAAAAGTTTCTGTTCAATCGGAGTTTTCTGATAAAACCATTTAAATTTTGGAGACCGATTGAAATGCATCATTCCAATTCAGAAAGACGACTGTTGAATCCGCATTCTTAAAAAATCCGATTCACTAAAGCAGTCGTTCAATCGTTTCTTTTTTCCTGGGAATCCAACGGTTTTGTCATTAATCGCGGTAGGTAGTTCTAAAATAAAATTTATTATTGATTATTTACGTTTACGCTCATTACGTATCCTTGGTATTGTCGATTGATTGCTTTCTTGTTTATTGATAATTTACTTAGTGATTGCAATGATGAATTAATCAATCAATGATGATTGCAATGATGAAGTAACTGCAGTTACTTCATCATTGCTCAATTAAATCCTTATTTGAATATTATTTTAAAACAAAATCCGCTAGTAATAACAAAAGTCCTTATGAGAAGGAGTTAAATAGACCTGTAAATACAGAAATGGTTACAAAATATAACTTGTTAGAAATAATTAAATTATATAATAATTTTTTGTATATAACTCCTCCATGATTTCGTCCTATTTTCATGTCTGTGGAGCGGGCCCATAATCTTGTTTTTAGAGCATTCAAGCGGTGTGAATAGAAAGTACTTTATACTCCCTAGGGAGTAGAAAAATGATGTCATCGAAAGAATATGAATATATTTACGTTAGTGTGCGAATATCGTGTCGACGACAGACTATAAGGTCAATGTCTGTAAGGAAGATAGTATAGCGGTACAGTGGCGCCATCTCCACATTTTTTGTTGGAACTGCTAAGCTAATTTCGTATTTCCTGTTACTTCGTGTTTCAGTACCACCATAATTGTCACAATAGAGGTTAACTGTCCATTAACTTTTTCCCTCTTTGTTCTGCAGCTCCAAAAAACAAAATTTCGGAACCGACCCACATTTACGAAAATTGCCTAAATCATAGGGGTGTTAAAAAAAGAATCGTGTATGACATTTTGTCAAATGTTCACGTTTTTTGACGCCCTGAACCCGAAAACATGTTTTTACGAATCAAAAATTATAATATATATTGGCTACATCATAAGGGCACGAAACTTCTGGTCATCTTCGACCAGAGTTGCTGCAGATAAAACGGTAGAAAATTTAAAATCTTATTTTCAGTGGAACCCAAACGATTCCATTAGAAAAATAACTTTCGAAGTTCTTATATAGAAAAGTACTTCTTACTTTATACTGCGAGGAGAATCTTCATGCAAGATCTCAATTCTCCAAGTGCTCAGTGGAGAAGCAATGAAACATCATATTGATTTTTGTGGGAAACTTGTTGAAATGTTTGAAGCAGATGAACTAAGACCCAAAAATAGTATATTTCTATAAGAAGCCAAATGGGCGTTTTGGTCACTGCGAGTGTGAAGTGCCAAAACGCTCGTTTAGCCCCTCGTATCGAACATTGTTTTTCTTTACAAATTCATGCAAAACCTTCGTTTGCCCACCGTTGACAGACAACGAAATATGTTATACAATAAACGAAAATGAACAAAAATAAACTGAAACGAATGAAATAAATCCAATCTCACCCAAAACGATGTTAAAGTAGTAACCGTTTACGACTCTAGATGTCATATTGACAACTGATAGCAAAAATGTTTTATGCGCCGAAATTGGACCAAGCCTGTAATATTGCCTACCATATAAAATACATAAAATTAATGGACGGTGACCATACTTTATAGTTACCCTGCCGAAAAGAAAGGAAAGGTTTCGGAAACAAAGCTCGTTCCGATGCTTTCCGAATTCCTTCTTGTCGTTCCGAAGATTTCCGATTCATTTCCGTACAACCCAATAACTCGTTCCGAAGCTTTCCGAAGTCATTCCGAAAGAAAATTCAGATAGAGTTCGGAAACGATAGGAATCAAAATTCTTTCCGAATTCTTTCCTTACCTTTCCGAATATTTTCCGAAAACTTTCCGAAGTTTGTTTCCGAAATTTCCGCTAGGGTACTTTCAAAATTAAAACACTCTACGCGATATGTTTTTCTTTTATTTTTTGTTCAAGACAAAGGAACCCGTTTTTCTTGGAGAAATTCTTTCCTTTGAAGGATTCTCTGCCAGAGAGATTTTTTTCTTCATTAACCAGATCCAATATACTTGTAATACCCTTCCATTCATTCGACTGACTGCGCCCAATAGTCAGGCCAATAAAGTCAAGTAAAAGTATTTTCGGTGGAATATGCCCAAGGAAACACGCAAGGGGGAATTCGAATCGTTTGAGCTATTCCTTAAAGTTATGGCCATCGGAGAGTCTTGAAAATCTCGCTTATATCGGAGATCGAAGTCACCGAGCGAGCCCATGGAGAGCAAAGCTCTCTTGACGATCGCATCGCCCGAGATAATCCATAGTAGATAAGATGGGGTGCTCTGGCGCAACGCGGCGCACCCTAGCTAGTGCGATGCTTGATTTATTTAATTTCGTACCTCGATTTGTATTAGAGTGCTCGGCTCGATGGCCCTACCGATCGGGCACTATCGATAAAAATAGCAGGCCGAGGAAGTGGAGAGTGAAATTATTTCGTGATGTCGAATACGTATAAGTCGTAAGATAAAAAAGGGCTTGTCTTTCCTATCTGTTTTAAAATGATTGGAATTCAAAGTTACTAAGCGCGCCTCTGTAATTGAACTTCAGGCGGAAATAAAGTAAGAATTTTTCTCCTCAATTTTTAATGTATTTATCTATAAAGCTTCAAAATTCTAGATTGATCTAAGTTACTATCACATAGTGGAGCGAAATGAAAAACCGATGTTAAAAATAACTTTTTGATTTTTTGAATGTTTCTTTTTAATTCTCTGTGAAAATGTTTCTCAGTGGCATCAGGCCTCAGGTTTAATGAAAAAGGGTCGGTAAAAAAAATTGTTGACTTGTCATCATTTTCATCGTTTTAAAATTAGGAGAATAGAAATATTACCTTGAACTTTTATTTATTTAATTTTAATGGTTATTATTATTAGACGCCACTCTCTGCTCAATTAGAGTCATTAAATTTTGTTTAAAAATTTTTATAAACATCTCGTCGTTTTTTTTATAAACATTTCGCTTTTTCTTTTTAAGAAAATATATCTTTCTGTCACTACAACGTGACGATGTCTTTCTGTACAATAAAATATTTAAAATTGCTCACGTCACCTGTAATGAACTAATTAATAAAACTTTAATGGACACGTCACTAACCAACCCTGAACATGCATGTAGGTGTCATCGTAAGATATTTAAGCGATTTTGTACAATGTACAGATATTTAAAATTTTCCGCGTCACACGCGATTATCGATTTACGACTTGTCACCATCGGTAGGGGATCGAAAGTCAGAACTCGAATCTCTGTATTTGACTACAACAATCTGTAGGGATCGATTTCTCCAAAGCATATTGTCCAACAAACGCTAATTTCAGAGCGAATGAACTTTAAGGCCTGATTACACGCTTTTAGGAAAATGTTCTTCTTCTCACTCTACCATGTGACTATCCCATAAGTTTGTCTCATTCGCACATTTTCCACACATTTTACCAGGAAAATGTGCGAGAATGAGACAAACTTATGGGATAGTCAAATGGTAGAGTGAGAAAAAGAACATTTTCCTAAAAGCGTGTAATCAGGCCTTTAAGGTGCCGTTCCATGATTACGATTTGCGTTGCGTCATAATGAGAGAGAAAAAGACAGAAGTATACTTTTTTTCTCTTTTAGTCTCATTATGACGCAACGCAAAACGCAATCATGGGATGCCAACCTTAGACATGCAATGAGGAATAAAAAGAGTGTCTCGTTGTTTCAAAATAGAGTGAAAGACGATAATAAAGGAAGGGATTGTTTTTAGAATTATTAATAGATGGCGCAACGAAAATTTTCCTTTTGTGTGATGGCGAAAGCAAAACTTATTTAAAGAGAAAATTACTCAAACTATTATTAAAATTGGTATTGAAGAAAACAACAAGGATTTTTCAATAGAAATTAATATTTCTGAACAAAAAGCATCAAGTATTGAAGTTTTTATATATGTTTGCTATATTTCAGGTTATGTTTGGGTTTTCTCAACGGAAATGGATATTTCTGTACAGAAATGATCAAATATAAATGAAAGTCAACTAATTTAAAATATTTGGGCTTATATGTTTGGGTTTTCGCAATGAAAATGGATATTTTTAGTTAAAAATCATCAAGAAATGATGAAGGTCAACTAGTTGCAAATATTTGGTGTTATGCTTGGGTTTTGTCAAAAATGGATATTTCTGTAAAGACATATCATCACGTATTGATGAAAGTCAACTAATTTCAAATATTTGAGGTTATGTTTGTATTTTGTCAATGAACATAGATATTTTTAGGTAAAAATCATCAAGTTATGATGTTATAAGTTAACTAAATTAGAAATTAAGGTCAACTGAAGTTGATCATTAATGATCAACTTAAGTTGACCTTAATTTTCTAAGGCTTACTTAGAAATATCTAGTTTCCTTGAGTAAACCCAAGCATAACCTCAAATATCACAAAATATGTAGCCTTTGTCAAAATTAGATCCTTTTTATACTTAATAATATTAATTTTCCTTGAGAAATCTCAAACATAACCTTATAAATATCATAAAATATTGAGCTTGTTTCAATACTTGATATTGTTTACTCAGAAATATATCTATTTCCATTGAGAAAATATCTCAAACTTTATTTAGCCTGTATCAATATTTGATGATTTGTACCTAAAAATATCTACACTCGAGTCTCCAAAATGTTAAGAAATTTTTGCCAGAGGTTCTCCCAAATGACATGAAATTCTTTATCTCTATGGTCATATCAATTGCGCATGCGTATTGCGTATAATATAATATTTTTTAGCATTTTAAATTGCGTTCGAATAGCAACCAGATGCCGAGCGCAAAGCTTGCGCAGTGGTTATAAAGTGGGATTTGAGTTGAGATAATCGAGTGTATTTTCATTGTGAAAACCCAAACATCAACCCAAATATTTGAAATTCGTTGACTTTCAATTATACTTGATCATTTTTGTACAGAAATATCCATTTCCGTTGAGAAAAGCCAAACATAACCTGAAATATAGCAAACATAGGTATATATAAAAACTTCAATACTTTATGCTTTCTGTTCAGAAATATTAATTTCTGTTGAAAAATCCTGCGCACCCTGTAAAAAGGAGAGCATTGAAGGGCATCAAAGGGCATATAATGGCATTGAGCATTTATATGCCACCCTATGCAAATCAATTCCGTTTTTGTCCTGAATGCCAATTAATGCTCTTTATGGATTAAAACTGATTTTATTTGAATTCATTTGAATGCGCAGAATTTTAAGACATTGAACTGACTTCTTTCTAATGCCGTTGAGAAAATTCAAAGTTCACAAATTAATGCCATTTAATGCTTTTCGGCAAACTTATCAGTTGAATGCCAAATAATGTCTTTCACGGAACAAAATAATGAATGAGTTGATGCCACTTAATGCTTTTGGGCAAAAACGGGATTGATTCGCAAAGGATGCCATTAACTGTCATTAAAAAATTCAATGTCATTCTATGCCATTCTATGCCTTCCAATGCACTCCTTTTTACTGGGCAAGTCACTGAAGGATACTGTCTGTGACTAGCTGTGAATTCTATCTCGGGTGTTCCATTTAACTATATTTACATTTTTTTGTGCTCATTTTTTGAGCACTTTGCTTCCTCATAGAAGAAGCGTTAACGATTTTTCTAAATATTTAGAAATATATATAATTCTTTTTTCTCGAAACAAAGAATCTTTCGAGCTCATCATTCATAGTTTTTAATCAAATTTATTTATATTGGATTACTTAATTTTATATACGATGCAAAAAACTTTTTATTTTCATACATTAGCTTTGAATTTTGGTTATTTGAAAATATAGATAAAAACGAAATTTTTTAAAATTACAAATAAAAGCACAACTTCCTTAATATTCGATAAAATGCATTAATCGTACAGGTCAATCGATTCGTACGTCTCGACGCAAGGAATCTTTCTTTCCTTTACATAAGCTTTAAATTTTAATTATTTGAGAAGTTATCTACAACTGTCTTTAAGTTAAGAGAGGGCGACAAAAAACAAATCCATACACACATATACACACATATACATCCGAACAATTGATTAGAATGTTGTATTAGACATTTATCAAATGAGGAAAATTTAATTAAACCATTTTAAAAATATTGGAAAATGTAACGTCTACGAAGCTTCCTCTAAGAGGAAGCAAAACAATTGTGTAGTCTTGATACATTTTTAGATGGATTCGGGGGAGAGAGGAAATTTTTTTTTCTTTGCATATAAAGTTAACTTTAACGATTAACGGATTAACTTTAACCTCCGTTAAATTTTTGGCAGATTAAGGGATTAATGATTAACTAAGTTAACTTTCCAATTAACCTGTGCCTAGCTTTGATCCGAAATTCATTCCACTTTACGTGAATGACAGCGCGGCTCAGGCACCCTTCATCATTGGGGAAAATCTATTTGGTTTGTAAAGGTCCGCAGCGCGCCATTCCACCCCTAGAAAATGATGCGAGAAGCAAATTCCGGGCACGTATTGCTCTACCCCTATTTATTGCACCTTTTCGGTCGACTGGTCTCGGCTTAAATCATTGCGCATCCTTTATTAAATGGAATCCGGATGCATGGTCTTCAGTCACGATTGCAGCATACTTGTAGTATATCTGCAGGAAAAGTTTCCAATATCAGATGAAACTAGACTTTTGAGAGAGGGGGGGAGGGGGGAGATACGGGGGCGGGTAGGTGTATAGATTGTTCCATACTTTTCATTAAAGATAATCTCAATTGGCCACAAAATCGCTAGAATAAGTTACCATAAATTACTAAATTTTAAAAACACTGATAAAGCAAAGACTAGAAGGAAATTAGGTTTGCGAAAATGGCCGCGTTTTAGATGGTTCAGGGTTATTAAGATTTCCTCTAAGGTATAGCCAGCCATTTTGGATTAAAATTCAAAAAGTTGGAGCTTTTTGAAAATTTTTGAGACCACTTTTTTTTTATTTACAAATTCTATGTACGAATATTTTTAGTACTCAAAAATCCGAACAATTTATCCTTATGACTTTTTTCAATAAAAAAAAAAATTGTCAGACTTATAACACCTCAAAAATTTAAACACACTAACAAAAATAAAAATTTGAAGCCAATAACAAATAACGCACGATATAAAAAAAAGTCAAAAGTTGAAAAATGTCGATTTTTGATAGGACTGTTTTTTGATAGGATGAGCAGTTTTCGTTTTATTCGTGAAAAATTTTGGTAAACAGAGCCGAGTGCGAAGCGTACAGTTTGAATGAGGTTTAAATCAAATATCGGGCGCGAAGCGCGAGTACACTCAGAAAAAAGTTTGGTTGATTCAACAAAAATTTGGTTGGATCATCCAAATAAATGCATTGCTATAGGGTCAATCAAATTCTTGGTTGATTCAACCAAATTTTTTAGTTAATAAAGTTTGTTTGACTATTCTCAATATTTTGGTTGATCCAACCAAACGTTTTAATTGGTCCAACAAATTGTTTTTCTTTTAACAAAAAAGTTTGTTTACATTCGAGGAGAAATAAAACCATTCTACTGGAATTTTTCACATTTTATTTAATATTTTTTTCACATTTTTTCACTACAAAGCTTCCTCTGCGAGGAATATTTTATATTATTTCATATTTTATTTAATGAAAATTAATACACTTTGGAAAATACACTTTGAAATACACTTTTGAAAATTCTTTTCACATGTGACACTATTTATGTATTTTGAGAGGTTAGATTTCCTTCATGCCAACCAGCATGGGATTGCGTCATCTGCGTCGCAATGAAAGCAAAGATATTCTTTGATGAAAGTATTTGATTGAATCAACCAAATTATTTCTTTACATTAACCAAATCATTTTTTAATAAATAATATGTTTCGTTCAATACATTTATTTGGTTGAATCAACCAAACATGCTCAAACAAATAATTACTTTGAATTGATCATATGAAATTGTTGCGTTTTTTAAAAGGAACCAAATGTTTAGTTGCGTTGACCAAATTTTTTAGTTGCAACAAACAAATCAGGTTAAACAAACTGTTTTGTTGGATCAACTCAATCTTTTCTCTGTGTGTATTCTGATGAGAATGTGTACCTTAAGGTCGATAGAACCTTAAGTATACACTTTTATAAATATATTGAAAATTCAACCATTTTTCATTTACTGTGATTGAAAATTCGACTATTTTGTTGAAAATTCAACTACTTTTAATTGAATATTCAACTATTTTTGGTTGAAAATTCAATTATTTTTTATTTAAAATTCATTCAGCTACGGTGATTGAATAAAACTTCCACTAAATTGATTGAAGTTTTTTTTTAACAGTGTAAATTAGATCTCTTCTTCATGTAAAACTAACGTAATTAAAGCAAAAGTATAGTGCAGTAATAAAAGTTGGTAAGTGAGGATAAGAGAGCAACACGGAGCGCGAAGCGCGACGTTTGGTGAGAATATGCCCACGGAGCAGATTTTTTTTTTATAAACACTTGAAATATTTTTAATTTCTTAAAATCTATTAAAACTCTTTTTAATCCCAAAAAACACACAGAATTTATTGTTAATTTCTCGAAATCGTTTTAACTCACTGAAATACTATATTAAATCCCATAAAATTTGTCGAAATCCCCTTACCCGAGTAGAAATTTTGCTGTGGCCCCGATCGGGCCCAGATTGAGGTATCTGACCCCGATCGGGTCCAGATCGGGGGATTTCAGACCGGGGATGAAACACACGCCCCGACCAAGTCCAGACCTGGCCAAACCTAGCCGGATCGGGGCCCGATCGGGCCGGGCGTTTCATCACCGATCTGGGCCAGGTTTGGAAATTTCTACACGGGTATTTTAACATTCAATTACTTTAATTTTCGTATAATCCTTTAAATTCAATTAAAAAATTAGTTTAAATTCCATTAAACCCCTGATAATTCTGTGCAATTCCTCGAAATTATTTAAAATCGACTGAAATATGAAGAAACCCCTTGATATCCCATAAAATATCTGAAAATTTTTTATAATCTTTAAAAATCATTTTATATCTTGTAGAATCCGTTAAATTCTGTTTTAAGCTTGAGTAATTATTCTTATATGTATATAAGAATATACATATAATTTTAGGAGTTGAAAATCGCAATAGCGTGTTCCTGAAATAGCATTAGTTGAGGGCGTGTCGCTATATCCCATTCACTTCATTGGCAGAACCTTTATTAATGTAAGTGAAGGAAAATTCATTGGAATTATCTTGGCATGGAAGCCTCAAAAAAATATCGTATATAGACTTTTTACGCCCTGAGCTATAGAAATATTTGAATGAGTGTTTCTGCACATTAAGGAGGGTTGAAAATGATATATCCCCTTTACGAAAGTCAGATATATCATCTTTTGAAGGGAAAGGAAACCCCATTAATGTAGATTACTCAGTAATAAAATGAGATTAAAGGCCTGTCATAATCTTCTGAGCTATAGAGGGATTCAAAAATGGGATTTGATGATTTAATTGCAACTTACGGACATTGATTATGACCCTATGTGACACATTTCTATCCTTGATAAAAAGAATTGTAGAATATTATGCAGCTATAATAGGTCACAATGCAAAAAACCCTATAGCGAAATCGTCACCTTCGGATAAAAATCCTATCCGAATGAATCCAAAGTTTATTCGGAAAAATTTTTTAATTCGTGTCAATCAAAATTATCCGTGCAAATAAATTTGACATTGAACAATCTTTTTATTAATCTGAAACTTTCCCGAATATTTTTTTAAAAATTCGAATGAATCCGAGGATAACCTGAGAAAAACTCTTTTAATCCTTATCAAACCGAAATTTCAATCCAATTGAAATTTAATTTTTGAATTGAACATTTCAATTCAAAAATTAAAATCACGGATTTTATTTATTGTACCTTCGAGAACTGAAAAATAATGTTCAGATATATTCTTTTTTGTATATAAAAGGCCTACAATGAAGAGATTAGTCAAAAACGAAAGTATTCATTGAAAAAGTAAAAAATTTAACTGATCTAAGTCTATATGCATTTGTGTTGAGTGCTGTAAAGCTTAACTGCCCAAGTTGATGCTTATAAAAGATTCAGGAACAAATGATGCTTTCAAAAGTGGTCAGCCATTTATATCGAGACCATAGAAGGGATTCGGGAACACTTTACAATCGCTGTTTCGACTTTCGAGGTCAAGAGGGCATCTGCTTTAAATGCCCTCTTGATTGAATAATTGAGCTCAATTGCAACCATCGAGGCTTCGATCCACCATGTCGGTAAACTTTATTTATAAGGTTGTCAGTCAGTGACCGCGCAATAAGAATGAGAATAAAAATGTTAAAATTTACGTGACTCATCTTGAGGCTCTTAATATTTAATGCCAACCCATTCTCAAGACATCGGCGAACCGAATAAGTAGTCGATAAAATTAAGTATGAGAAATTTAAGAGAAACGAAGTGAGATGAGAATGTAAAAACATTTTTTCGCATATCTATAGAGACCCCTATTTTATGCAAAGCGCATAATCGCATAATATCCCGTGTAGAAATTTCCTTATCTTTCCCCATTTAAAGTAGGGTTCTAGCGTGGCCCGGACTAGAAGTTCTAGTCTAGAAAAAACTAATCGTGGCCCTGTCTGGCGCTAGTGGGAAATTTCTTACTTTGATAATTCTATCTGCATCTAGTGGGGCCCAGTGCCGTAACGGTAAATTTTGACGCCCTGGGCAAAAGTAGATCAGTGCGCCCTTCATATACCCCCCCCCCTCCGAAGAATATTAATTTTTACTTATATCCTATTTCTAAAAAGATCTAAATTTATTTTAAATTTATCGAGATACTTAAAAAATTTTTGACCAAATTTTTGAAAAAATTTTGATAATTTGTTTGCTTGACCTGCGCCCCGGGCAGTTTCCCCGGTCGCCCCGCCCTCGTTACGGCACTGGTGGGGCCCGACTAGAAAATCCCCACTATAACCTTACTTTCGTAATTATTATAAGATTCGGCTGTTTAGGTGGCACTCAACATAACCTCTCTTTGGTAAAGTGCACTATAGTGTCAGTCGTGTCGTGAAAATTATAATTTATTATGAAATCATAATAAATTATTTATTATAGAAAGGAAAAGGCACCAGCAAGAGCAAGGACGATTGCGGAGTAATAAGTTTCGCTTGCAGAAAAAGCTGCAAAAGGAAATTTTTGAAAACTCGTCTAACAGTTCTGAAGGCAAGTAATGTATTTATAATATAAGATAATTAAAGTAATAGCTGGTAATAGTATAAGAAAACATTAAAATAAAATATAAAAGTACAACAATATAATTATAATAATAGATGTTTATAAATAAGTAGATATATGTATATATGTATATAGGATATATATATATTTTTTTATATGTATAGGTTAAAATAAAGTTGAATATAAAATAATATATTTTTATGTTTATTTCTAGCGATGTATTTGGGACGATATGAGGAGAAATTTTGAGCATTTCTACTTCAAATCGTCCCAAATGCATAACTATATACGTATATAATTAAAAATATATATCGCGGGGACCTGATTAGGGCCACAGCGGGCCCTTTCTTTAATAGGGCTGTGAAAGGGCGATTCCCACTAGGCCCCTACTAGAACTAGTAGTCGGGGCCTAACTGACAAAAGCGTTATGATCTAGTTGGGGCCCCGACTAGTTTTATCCATCAGGGCCCGACTAAAACAAGGGAAAACTAGTGAGGCCCCCACTAGACCCCTATCGAAATTTCTACACGGGATCTCAGAATAGAATATTACTCGAAATCTTTGCGATTTATGGAGTTTCGAAGTTAAATAAAGAAGATTCGTCATCGCATAAAAACACATAATTTTTTTTCATCGCATAATTTTTGAATTTTCGCATAATTCTGGAAAATTTCGATTTTTGCATGGAAATTTTGTATTTAATTGACAGAAATTCAAAAATCTTAAGACAAACACGAAATTTTTTAGAGCTGCACAAAAAATATTAAAAATCGTTAAAAATTAACAATATATACTATATATATGTGGTCAGTTATCGTACAAGGACAAAAAACTTCATGATAACCAAGAAAAAAACTCTTAGAAATATGACTACAATGAAAGATTTCTTAACATATGTTATAATATATGTTATTTTACACTATTTTTCTCTCAAGGTCTGAATTATTCACTATGTTAAATTATAGAACTTTTTGAATGATTGAAAATTTCTGTAGATATTAACATATATGTACATTTAACATATGTTTAAAGTATTTCATTCTCTTTATTTAAGTTTTTTTAACCGAATATGTTTTTCAAATGTAAATACCCTAAAGGTGGTTGAAACCGTCCATCTAAATTTTACGGCTGAGAAAATAGTAGAAGAGCGACTGGATTCTGATCAGTTTCTGAAGAGAATTCTCTAAGGCAAACAAGAGCTGATGGATACGACGTCTCTGGGACTAATTAACGAATTTTTCGGCAATTATACATGTAACTTAATCTGGAAGAGCTCATTTGTCTCTGCGCGCTTTGAAAGAATTTTCAGAAGTCATTGGATGTTTAGAGTAATTTTTTATTTTTCTTCCCTTTTCTTTTTTTTTTTTTTGTTTTTTTCCTTCTTCTCAGATTGATAGTACGGACAAGTGGAAAGTTTATAGAAGGAATATCAGGCACATCCATCACGCTTACACGACGGTAAACGTCGCGGCGCTGCGTAAAAAAAACCTGGCATGCAGTTATACGGTTTGATCACAGCGCCACGCGCGTCAGTTGTCATTTGTCTTTCAGGAAACGAGGGTCTCATTTATAATGAAGGGTAATTGGGAATCACCAGGCATGTTTAGAATTAATAATTTCGAAAGATTAATTTCACCTATCATGGGAAAATCAAGCAAATTCATATAGGAAATTAAAAAAAAAATTCTAAACAATTCAATATACATATAAAAAAATTCCAAAGAATTTAAGTGAATTAAAAAAATATTCAAAGCATAATAATAAAATCGATTCAATATAAAAAAAAAAGAAACTAAAACAAAATTGAAGGAGTTAATCAGAAAATTAAACCAAAATTAATTCAAGTTTAAAAAAAATTAATTAAAAAAAAAAGGTTAATTCAAAATTAATTCAAAATTAAACTAAAATTAATTCAAGTGAATTCAACAGAACAGGAAAAACTTCAAGGACTTTGAAATAATTAAAAATAAATTCAGATCAATTCAAAATAATTTAAGAAAATTCCAAAACAATCGAGGGACTTCAATAGAATTAAAACAATTAAAAAAAATATTAAAATAATTCAGAAGAGCGCAAAAAAAATCAGGAAAATTATAGTAAAAATTGGAAAACATTTACAAGAATTAACAGAAATTCAAGAAAATTCAATGTGTACCTACTTAACTACAAGAGTGGCTAAAAAACACTTCAAATTTTCATGGTCGCTGAAAGCAAACCCCATATCATGACTTCAAAATAGCGAATCCAATATATATGGCAGATACAAATAAAAATTTGTCCTTAAAAGATTTTTTAACATATTCTATTTTCGACAGCAATAGAATTATATACACATATATTTTATCAAGTTTTAAAAAACATATTATAACAAATATTTTCATGTTGAAATCTTTATTTAAGTATATTATTTATCAAGACTTTTTAAACTATATCTATAATTTTCCAGCCGCATCGAAAATTTAAATATAACCAATTTTGTATATTTATCCAAATTTATGTTTCGGCGGTATTGGTTTCTTAAATTATTCAGATTTTGTATTCCAATAGAATTTTTAGTCAATGTATTATTAAATTACAATATTAAATTACAATTTTTATTTAAAGAATTAGAGATTTTTCACGTTTTTAATTAATTTCATGATAATTAATTGTTCGGTTATTTCAAATAATACTGTACACAACTATAAATGTGGTATTTTATTTAGAAAAAAAAAACCACAATTAAACATCAATACAACTATAAACGTATACTGAGAGAAATAGTACCTGGTCAGGTTAATCTATTAAAATAGATTAAAATTAAATTAAATTAATTTTTTTATTTAAAATTTTGAATATATTTAAAATAAATTTCTCTTCATAATCGTTACGCCAAATATAAAACTTAAAAAAAATTCAAGTTGCTACAACTATAATTTATAATTAAAAAGCATATCTTGATTTAAAAGTCGCGGCACCGTGGTTAATTCAAGTTATTTCAACTATTATTTATAGTTAAAAATAATTTTTTTATCTAGTCAATTTAACGTGAGAAATCTGGTAACTGTAACTATAGGAATGAAAGTTACAGCAGCGTGTTAATATAGTTACGCTCACTACTTCAGATTGTTTGCCATGACTATTTTATTTGAAATAAAGACTAACTTTACCAGGTAACGTAGTTGCCTTAACTAGATTTCTACGTTACTATGACTACATTTACCTTCACAGTTTTGACTGGAAAACAAAAGTCAAAGACGATTTCAACTATACTTATAACCTAGTTGGCCTGACCAGGAATTTCTCTAAGTGTAGTTCATTTTGAAAACAATGTAACAACCATTATTTTTTATAAAGCAAAACAAATGTAATTATTTAATTTATAAAATATAAAGAAACATTTTTTATAAATATATATTATTTTCGAAAATTGTTTAAGTTTTTAAAATTCATATCATGTTCATTCCTATAAAACTGAAATTTTTTAAAATAAAATTTTAATTATACGAATACGCAATACGAATTAGTGCTGAAAGAATGTTTATTATTATTATTATTATTATTATTATTATTATTATTATTATTATTATTAT
>CAJFCP010025595.1:36656-54128 GCA_904066005.1 Synergus itoensis
ATTTCATTGAAGAAATAAAATTTATTCTTATCTTTAAACGGTCCTAGATAGAACAAAATAATGAAACAGATTAGATATGAATGGACAGAACAGAATAGAACCCCGGGCGATTATTTTTGTGATTGCCCTCCGTCAGAGAACACACATGGGACCTCATAATCGGATCAAGCGGACGATCGATTCAATTCCAAATTCGACCATTGTGTGAGGAAATTGTGTTATTCCGAAAGGCTACGGTAGAACAATTGTATTACTCATTAAGCTAGAAGTTGATATGTAGCAACATTTCAAAAGATAATATAATAATTGTAAAAGTGTATTAACATTTGACTGATAGGATCATTTTTCTTATAATTTGCGTAGTTAACAAGAATGCAGAGCGATATATAGAAATGGAAAAGGAAGTACAATAGTTTTACTTAATGAAATGCGTTTTAATGAATGGATGTCAAGGTATAAATGTCTAAGAACGTCAATAGATTAATTATAAGAGTAAGAAAATAAATTTTGTTATCAGTGGTATTTATAGGAAAAAATATTTAGGTATTATATACTCATATTGTACATATAACTTTTCCTATTTTTGTCCACAGATATAAAAATGAAGTAACGCCTAAACAAATAAACAAAATATTTACGGATTGTATCGCAAGTGAATATAATATTTTCATTGCATTACGTCCACGTGGCTTAATCCGCTTAAGATTAACTGACAGTTCAGAGCCCTACTCATTTCGAGCTACAATAAACTTTCGAGTTTCAAGCAAACGAGCCGTAGCGAGGTTGGTACGTTGCCCTGTTCGAGTGTTCGTACCTGCACGTAAAATATCCACAATCATGTGTACCTACACTTAGAATTTCACAATCAAAAATCAACCCTGAACCTTCACAGTTCGTTTACAAAGTAAGTGGCACATTATGGTGTGTCAGGTATAATGCGCATTATAAGTGTCAGAATCATCAGCGATGCGGAGAACATCGATCATTCTCCGTTCTCCGATGACTTGCGTTACCTATGATTATTGTGGTACAATTGGAGGTACTTTCTTTCATACGTGAGATATCAAAAATGTGCAATCAACCTGCTCATTGCGAGAGAATATACGGCATTTAACACATATAATATATAGTATATATGTGAGCTTTGGATATAGATACAAGAAATTGTATTGCAAAACTACACTGAGAAACTCTATGTTAGAAAAATTACTAATATAGATAGCAAGTTGGGGCAAAATCCTTAAATTTCGACATTTTAATATAATACATAATAAGTTATACTATTTTCATAAGAAAGTTTCCTGTTTAGTAATAGCAAACTTTACTATTTTCTGTAGTAAAATTCAATTTAGTAAAAATTATTAGAGAAATTAATACATTGTACAAAAAGAATAGAAGAAATTATTATTTTAAGTAATATAATATACTAAATATGTAGAAGAAATTACTAAATGATTTAACAGAAAACATCAAGTCTTGGACCGAGCGCAGCCGAGCGTATCCGACGTGTGCCGATTGTCGAACAACGGATTTAGACAGTCATATGGACGTTTTTATTCCCCACTGTCATAATGTCTTGTAGGTAGATGGAACATCGCCCGACTGCTGCCCAGATGACCCGTGTTCGATTCCCACCAGCTTCTTCTATTTCTTCTAACTTGATTTTTCTGTTTCAGCTTAATAATATAGTATATGTAATTGTATTCAGTGCATATACGTATGTATGTAATTTCTAATGATTGATATTATACAAATAATATGTGTAAGCTAGAATATTTATGTAGGCTATAAGTGTGAAGTTAGGCCCCTTCAAAGCTTTTATTTTTTGCTATTCTGACTGTACATATTTTACTAACCCACATAGTAATTCGATGCGCATGTTCTCTGCGCATCATTTTACTAAAGTAGTTTACAAATACTGCAATAGTTTTAGTACTTATTCTAAAATATTTTATAATTCTGTAAGCAGCTACGAGTTACTATTGAGGTTAGTAAATATTATTAAAATTTGCTTTTTGCCCCTCATTGCAAAGTTCAGATAGTAAAATCTAGTGTACTTTTTAACAATAAATACAAACGCGGGTTTCTCAGTGTAGCATAATTAATAACAGTTTCCCACATTCAGGACCAAAAAAACTTTTACTGCCTTCCATGCATTAAGTACATACTCTATACATATCGGCATACGCACGTAAAGTGTAATTTTTCTTTATAATCATTCACTGAGAGAATTCAGTTGTTAAATTTTACCAAAATACTTCAGTAAAGCTGGGACAAAGAGACATTTCGTGAAGATTTCGCTTGTTCCTCGGTAAAATAACTTTACGTGAATGCTTAATGAAAAAACGTGATACACTGCTCCCGCGGTTGCAGTTCACTCAGTTGTCGTCTTCCTAGAACTTATGTAGGTTCGCTCCCAAACTTAGAGAAGGGGAGGTGAGGAGCCGAAAGGAAGGCGCCGCCAGCTCGGCAGTACCGTAGCTGCAAAGGGTGCAGTACCCAAAGTCAGTTTTCACTGTGGTTCATTCGGTTCACTCATTCGCGGAAAGTAACCAATCAGACGCAACCCTTTAAAAGCAACCAATCAACCATTTGCGCCATGCGCGACGCATGCGCATCAATGTACATCATTGTGGAGCCCGCAAAGGGAACACTGGTACATATGACCCTGACTTCTTTACCTGCTAAACTCACTCATCAAGTGTCATGACGAACCGAGGCATGACTGCATTTGAGGGAGCAGTGTATTTTAATGAAATACTGGAGATTATTACGCACATTTTAATAATGTGACTAAGCAGTTTGGTGGGATAAGATGCCATTGTATGTGTTTCTACGTAATATATATTGATAAAGTTAGTAATGGTAAGCATAAGAAATAAAGTAGTCACATTTACCACCAATATATTTTTCAAGAAATAAAAGTAGTAACAGTTATAGTACTACTTTTATTCTTTCGCGCCATTAGCAGAACTGAGAACTCAGAAGTGTTGCCAACATTTTCCGAAATATCGCGTAGCATCACGATGTAAGATGCCAGCTAGTATCGTAGACGTAGTGTTTGGATCGTTTGGATATATTTTCGAAAAATGGATACCAAGGCTTTACTACAAATTTGGGATTCATTTGCCATACTCAGTGGCGGATTTACCGGGTTGGCAAGGTAGACAGCTGCCTAGGGCGGCAAATTTTCAACGCTCACACTAGATATAATGCTACTTGGGTTGTTGATAATATAACTTTTTATTTGAAAGGTGGGGGAAGGGCGGCAATTTTACAACGCTGCCTAGGGCGGCGAAATGTCCTAATCCGCCACTGGCCATACTGTTGACAATATTTACGCGAAAAAAATCTACAATTTTTACTATATTAAAGGTACTTCTATTAATATATTTAAATTAGTAGTTTTTACTATAACATCTATACCATTCGAGATTGTCAGAAAAAGAAGAAAAGTAATAAGGACAACTACTACCAACTTTACCAATAAAAGTAGTAGCCCTAACCATTGAAATAGCAGCGTCATATATTACAAACTAAAATAGTTGGCCCTACTACTTTAATATTATAGTTGTCCCTTATTACTTTTCTTCTTTTTACTATATGAACGAGCTAACACGAGATTGTCAGAAAAAGATGAAAAGAAATTCTTCCAGATCAATTAAAGCCTTGATTTTTGGTTCAGATACAGAAGGACTAAACATCGCCTTTTACGTGACTAACGGCCGATTTCTTCACCTCCGGATAAAATTTATCTTGCAGATAAACCCTGAATCCACCAATCAGAAATGGTTAAATAGGGTTTATCTGCAAGATAAATTTTATCCGGAGGTGAAGAAATCGGCCATAACTGATAGAATTTGGGGGGGAGGGGCATTTGCGTACGCTCTTCCAATCTGCTTCCAGTCTAAATTAGTGTGCGACACTGGTGCAAAATTAACGCCGCTCGTTTTACACAGCACAACGCGACGCGGCGCGCGTAGAGCATACAGTCGTACACATGTCTGTGCGAAATGGCATCTGTGACAAAGGAAACACATGTCCATGTGAAAAAGAGAGAAACAAGGATATTCAAAAGCGAGAAGGTGAATGACAGAGGCAAATAAAAAAATCCAAGAGTTGAGAAAGGATATGTTGAATGGTAAGAGGAACGAGGAACGATAAATGATGAATGAGGAAGAGGACAATAAAAGGAGGAAGGAGGATATTGAGGAGGAAGGGAGGAAGAAGGAGAAAGGAGGAAGAGAACAAGCATTGGAGTCTGGAGTCTGGACGATTCTAATTACGCGAGCCCCTCGGGTGGTGAGATTACGTTAAACACATCCTGATAAACACTCTCGGTTTTCAGAAAATAAAGCCAAAGCAGAAAAAAAATATCTCAAACCTTCTGAACTGGTGCACGCAGAGCACATTTATCCTTATTTATCTACCCTCACGCTAAGTTATTTTCTCCAAAAGCAAGAACCTGTCAAAACGTGCTGCTTCCTTTCTACAACTCGAAAAATTATGTTTTGTTCGAAAATTCCAGTTTAGCCTCTTCTACTCTTTATCAAAATTTATATATGGCCATCCCTGATGCTATTACCGTTAAAAATTTTGTACAATTTCATAGAATTTCATAAAAGTATAGAAAAAAAAAACTATTACTTTTTAAAAACAGGCTCACTGAAAAAAAGACACTGAATTTTTAAGGAAAAGTATTTCAAAAACCGAGTAAAGTCTATTATAATTTAAAATAATAAACTACCTTTTATGATCCGGACTTACACTCGAAGTTCCTAATAGTAAAGAAATCCAAACCAAAGCCGTTTCCAATAGTAAAGAAAATTCCTTCTCTCTATAGTCACATCAATTGCGCATGAGTATTGCATATTAAATACAATTTTTTTAGCATTAAAACTGAGCGCGAATAGCAGCCAATCAGATGACGATCGCAACGCGTGCGCAGTGGTATCATGTGTTTAGTGAGAAAGATGCTGGTGAAATTTGAGGGAGGAATGCGGTGAAATTTGAGGGGTTGTGAAATTTGAGGTGGTGAAATTTGCGGGAGTCGAGTGTATGTGTGTTTCCTTGCGTTTTTTTTTTTCATACGTGACCACAACGCTCATCATCCCTTTCACAGTTAACAAGATACTATATAGTAGAGATAACAAATCGTGAAATATGCCTAATCCCTAGGAAAGGGGATATTCGTATTAACTCGGAGAGGGGAATCTCAGCGATATAGCTGTGTAAATGTGTACACAAGCTAGTTCTCAGATCTTACCTACTACATCCTAATCTAAAACCTTAGTCCTATTTTTTTTGCTCGTAAAACAGTAAAATATTAACTTTAGCAAATACCATTGATAATGAGTATACATTATAAATACAAGAGGTTCAAATCACAGGAAAGATTCTGGTGATTTAAAAATAGAATCCTATTGTTATTCCTGTAACATGTTATTTCGAGAGTAAAAATAGTTTACCAGCTGATAAATAAAATACACCCCATCTAGTATAATATAATGGCGCCAATCTGAGTATTACCGAGCCAAGCGCTGCTTAACTTCGGTGATTGAACAAGGAGCCCCTCTTTTATTAGGGTTCTAGCTATAAAATCTATTTAGTGTCCAATTAGTTCAACACGTTGATCTAATAGGATGTTAGCTGGGCGGGTTTTACAATTAGAAAAGTTCTAGGAGTAGTAGTATTTGTTATTTATTGCCCATATAGAACAAAAAACTCCCCGAATATTTTCTGAATTCCAAAAACAGCTTTAAAAAAGGTGTCAGTACCAAACTACCTCCTTAATCCCCCATTAGTGTCTACATTTTTTGAAACTTTTCTTTTCATGTAACAAGTTTTTTTTTAATAAGATGTACGTATTGATTCCCTCTAAAATTTGCATATTATTCATTAGAAGTTATCATTTAGGGTAAACCGGGGCAAAGCCGACCAGTTAATAGTCAATGATTTTTCAAAAGTTATTAAGATATGGAACTGATCTATTTTTTTTTTTTTTTCATTTCGAGTCCTACATTATTACATATCATATTTCTCTATGTATTAATCACATAAATAAAACAATGATTTAATAATTTAATTATTTCTGACAAGCTGTACTTCGTCGGTTTTACCCCACACCTTGGGGTAAAGGCGACCTGTAGCTTTTTATGAAAATCAAAAGATTTGAACATTGAAAAATATAATGGTTAGCTTCTGTGTTATTGAAAGTATTTGCCAAATTACCTTTAAACATATGCAGAAAGAAGAATAAATTATTTTCAATAAAAATAGTGATAGCTACGATATAACCTCTTATTTGTTGACATTCTACTGATGACAAACTACACGCAAAAGTGTCTAATAGCCTATAAACTATTAAAATGGTCGCTTTTACCCCAGTGATGAGGCCTAAATTATTTACGAGATTTGATGTATTTTAGACTTGAATTACGTTTAATTATTATAATTACCTGATGTGATATTGTTTTAACTATCAAAATATCAAATTATCATACTGTAAGTATTAACATTAACGTCAGAAGTGTTATATTTCTACCAGCGAATATTCCATTCTTTCGTTGTCAAAACTGTTTTCGGTATAATTTTTCTTTTACAACGTCAATTTTCAAGATTTAATTAAGTAACACTATCTCTACAATGAAATAGATTTATTTTGTGCAAAGTGGAATTAAAATTGTTAATAATAACAACGTTATAAGCAAAGTCAGCTTTACCCCACCGGTCGGCTTTGCCCCGGTTTACCCTAATCTAATCTGTTGGCTGGTCGACATCAAACACAGTTTTTTTTCTTGTGATTTCGAAAGCCACTGACCAATCAATTTAATGGAGTTTTTAAGAGTCAGTGCACAGAACCCTTATCACCTTCTCCAGCTCATATCTGTCTGGCGGAGACGGTTCTTTGAAAGATTTTCAAAGAACGTCTTACATAAAATAAAATCGTTGTGTCAAGAAATCTAGTAAAGAGTTTGTGACGGCAAATGCGTTGAATCCAGTTATCGCGGATGGAGTGAAACTTTAAACGCAAGAGAGCTGCCGCTGCTATGTCGGGGCGGTACTTGAAGGCATCCATTGTGGAAAACCACCATCGGCATTGGTGTCATGTTCGCTCGGAAGAAGTATCTTCCAGATTAAACAAGATGCGAAATCTTAAACCCGCAAGCTAACCAAAATATTTAAGCCCAACTTTATATTATATAATGTAACATAATTATATAGTATCTGAAAATGAGGGTTAAAAAACTGAATAGTTAAAAAATAATTAAATTTAATAAGACACAAGTCAATTATTCGTTGAAAGTGCGTAGTACTCAGTCAAGTGTACAATTAAGACTACTTACCCTTGGGACCGCTGAGGGGTCTCATCTCTCAATACCCTCCTCTCTTCTGAATAGTGCTCCTAAGAAACTAAACCTAACTTATTACACCTACGCCCTACTTACAGCTAGATTACTGAACTACGGAAAATCTAAATTCCTACATTCGGCCATTCCATTCTGACAATTATCGTCTCCTGACGATATGTCGTCATCGAAACCTGTCCACAGCTTCATCAAAACGGCAGAACGGTAGGTATAGATTGGTCCATAGTTCCAGTTAGCTGTAAACTCAATTGGACACAAAATCACTAAATTCGAAAACCCTGGTGTAGGTGGATACTAGATGGCAATGCGCCTTAGCAAAAATCTTAACGAATCTAACCAATTAAAACCCTGCCATTTTCGCCAACCTAACTCCCTTCTAGTCTTTACTTTAACAGAGTTTTTAAAATTTAGTAACTTATGGTAACTTTTAGTGATTTTGTGGCCAAATGAGATTATGGCCAACTGGAACTATGTACCAATCTATACCTACTGGCAGAACTAGATGTTTCTATGGGTTCTTCATGAAGTAATAATAAGGAGACCGAACTCCGTCTCGCTACCTGGAAATAAAAACATGACCGTAAGTCTTTGCAAGACTTTAAATGAGTACGCATGTGCGCAGTTGTCCTCTTTCTATTCATGGGAAAATGTGCGAGTGAGAAAATTAAAAAAATTTACGATCAACCCATCAATAATTTTACAAACTTTCTCACTCGCACACTTTCCCACGTCATGTTTTTATTTCCCAGTTTCGAAAGGCTTTCCATTGACAGTTTGGTCTCCTTATTATTATTTCGTGGGGTCCTTCACCTTAGTCACGTGGTATGGCCTGAAATTTTTTATTTTAACCTTCAATCCTGCGCCAGACCTGCGCCTGTATTCTTGTGATAGCAGCTAAATCGCCGACCTTATACACTGCTGTTTGACTGTTTCCTTCCTCTTTTTATTATAGATGCGCTTTTATTATAGTTCCTCTTGAACCTTGGCTATTTATTGCTTAGCCTGTTCTCGGAGTTCTTCTCTAGTGTTGTCAAAATCCTTCAAAATTGACTCCTGAATCATCATCTTATCATACTGTATATCTTCTTTGTTTCGCATAGGTGAACCAATGACTACCTGAAAAGGTGTCGACACTAAACTCCATTGAAAAGTGGAATTCAAAGCAGTTGTACTTTCATACTCAATTTTGTGAATATTTCTTCAAGCATGCGATGTATTCTTTATACTTGTTCGTTACCTCTAGAAACACCTGTTCTTATGTGGTGACACTCGATCTTTTCAGCTTCACAGTAGTCATGAAACTTGTGTAAGGTGAACGTAGTTCCTCTATCTTTGATAACTCTTTGTAGGTTTCCAAAACTCTGTTGGTAAATTTTCCACTTCGTAAATACGTCAATCATCGTGAGTAAATGTTAATACTTGAATATCTTCGTTCTACATCCTATAAATATATGGAGCATATATAATTATATATAAATAGAATATATTAGCTTTCGTACAATTTTGGAGAACAAGTTTTCATTTTAATATTATAAAAATTGGAGCACTTTAAGCAACCGCACTGAACAAGTGATATTGGTGACATTCCGTCATTGGCGCGATAATGACATAACTTCGGCAATATTTTTGCCGACTCTAGGCCAATGCTGGGCCGTATGTGATTCCGCAATTTAATTATTATTGGTCAACTCATTTGGTGCGAGGTTAAGTAATTATTTATGATTACTTTTACTTTTCGATCAAATGAAAATTATTTCAAGTGAAATAAGGAGAATATTCATGCGCCCCACTTCATGTAGAGCCTCTAAACCGTAGTGGTCAACTCATTTGGCGCGAGGATTTGAATTTTCATTTTACTTTCTATAAACGAAGCACGCGCGCTCAAGTACGCGCTTATTAGTCTCGTGTGCTAAAAAGCAGGCGTACCAAGAATTTCCTACGATAGAGTATGTATTTTACAGATCATCTTTTCTCGAAATTAAGTTTACGAAAACATTGAAATCTTTTATCCTTACTCTTATGCCAATGCTTCAGAAAATCATAAGTAATCTGAAGAGTCCAATTGTATGTATTTGCATAAAGGTTATGGTCTTTTCGCGAGATTTCAACCCAATTATCCGATTCAATTACTGGGAGAATTATTTTATTCATCGTTTTCATACATAATAACGTAGAAAGGGGGGTTGATATTTTTCTGTGAAATAGTAAAATCTGACGAAATACTGCGTCGTAAGTTTGGTCGAGGATTCAGCATAATTTTCAGCTAGCAGCTGTCGTACTCCGGGGGTGGCGAGTGCGTCGACGACTGTTACGTCGGCAACGTCTCTGCACTCGAGGCAGACCTGACACGGTACGGGTCCATTTGATTCCGAGTTCCTGCTGGTCGTCATGGTAACTCTGCATTGCACCCTCTTCTCTTACCTCCGACTATCCACTATCCATCCCTGTCTTCTTTTTTTGGCCTTCCCTATCTTACCGCATATATGTATACATATATATTCCTCTAAATGTAATACTTCCTTTTCTCTCTCTTTATCTTCCCCACACATTCTCAAGATTCTACGACCTTGTACACCACGGACAACACTCTTGAATTTACACCCTTTCGTGTCCTTCACGCTGTTAAGCGACATTGAGTCAAAGGGTTAATGGCTCCCCGGACGCCCTCGCCCTCGTGACGAAAAATGTCGGTTTCGTGCTCCTCGTTGAACAGAACCTGAATTTAACGAGAGGTCGATCGGGTATCGAGATTCAACTCTGATCCTCAACCAGATCGGGCTACAAATTTACGTGCACGATGCTCAATCAATTCTACTATGTAGAATTTAAAACCCTATTAGTGCTGTAAGTCTTGAAGGAATAAGCTTTTTTTTTTCTTTTTCATTTTGTGTACTAATCTATGAATTTCATTGATAAATACATACTAATTCAATGCTAGGCACATTACATGATAAGATTTACAAAACTAGAGATTTCAAAATATAGGTCCAAAACCCATTTTAAACATCTTTCAGACTCTTACTTTATATTTATAACATGGAGAATAGACTTAAAGAGACCAAACTAATGTAACGAAAAATGAACACATTTCGGTCGGAAGTTTGCATTGCAAAAACTTCCCAACTGATGGCGTGATATTTCCATGAGTAGTCCTGATAATGGCCGCCGCAATTTGTTTTCATATTTCACATTCCTTTAAAGTTATGTTTCCTTCATGATGACGACCAATGCAAAACTTTTGACCATTGGCAACATACTACACTCGACTTCCGCAATGGTCACTACCACAATAGTCACAATTTCGCAATAGTCACCAATTTCCTTCCGCAATTGTCACCAGCTGTTCTCTCAATTGCCACTTGATACCACTGAACATGCGCTGCGCTCGGCATCTGATTGATTGCTATCCGCGCGCTGTTTAAAATGCTAAAAAATACGCAATACGCATGCGCAATCGATGTGACATTTGAGGTAGAGAAATTGGTGACTATTTCGGGGGCAACTGTTTCGTATTTGGTGACTATTGCGGAAGTCGAGTGTACCTATGGAACACTAGCGCCATCAGTCGAGAAGTTCTTGCATTTTTTTATTACGAGATGAAGCGCCGCGTGTTTTGTCTTTAGAAACTGAAATGACAATTTAAATTCGCGCACCATATGAATTGACCAATAAGGTTAACGCACTACGCACGAAATTAGCTGCAAGGTGACGCATGAAGTTAGCCGAAATCCATGTCGTTTTTAGAATAGTATAACTGAAATATTTGCAAATTATTGTTACCCAAATAGAATATTTATTAACATTAACATTGGTATGGATCTTAATTAATAAAATTCTTCTAAAATACTAGAAGAGTAAAGTAATTACAAAACTGTCACTGACAACTGTGCATTGATGCCATTTTATGTTTCGTTTAATTTTGATATATCGTTATTCAATAATTCATATTATGATATTCCGATGATAAAGTATTCCCAATATCTGTTTTTCAGCTAACATATACTAATATTTCCACCGACTACGAGGGTTGCCTTTTATATTTTGAGCCTAATAATGAAGAGACAGTAATTTATTATCGAAAATGACTTTACTGTTTTTCATAATATTCTCCATGAAACTGAACACACTTTTGTACCGCGATCGTAATATTTGAGCATTTCTTTTGACCGATTGAGCGATTGTCAAATTATGTGGGATCCAACGGCAACAAATTTTTTTGACAGCCAAATGTTCATGTAAAATTGAATGTATGGTGGTCTCACTAATGCCTAAAGATGCCTGAATCTCACGATAAGTCACATGACGATCTTGCAGTATCAGTTCACGCACAGAATCAATGTTTTCTGGGACAACAACTGATTTTGGCCGACCCCTTCATGACTTTCAATCCTGAACGAACTGCGGCCACGATTAAATTCGTTATACCATCGTTTTACATTCACAATGACTAGGGTTGCCACCTCGGCCGGTTTTCGCCGGTTTGACCGGCGCAAACGTCTTGAGGCCGGCTGCCGGCGGAAGCGCGAAAAAGCCGGCCGAACTCTCGTAATGAAAAAAAAAAAAAATTAAATATATATTTTAAACTTTTTTAAACTCAAAGCGTGATTAATTTTGATCAACTCCACAATTTTTAAAGTCCTCCTACATAAAAAACCCTGGTGAGCAATTCTGTAACTTATAGTTTTATAATTTGAGCTGAGGATGCCGTTCCATGTATGTAGGAGCAAAACACAAAACGTAAAATGAACAGCCAATTACAGAACTCCTTTAGATTCGGTCTTCTCAAAACTGCTCTGTCATTGGCTGTTCGTTATTTGCGCAAACAGAAAAATTTGTAGACAACATATATTTATAAACTGAATATTGATTTAAAAGCTTATTAAAAATATTAAAAAATAGAACTTAACGTATGTCATTTATTTTAATTTTAAAAATGAGTTTGAAAACGATTTTTGTCACACCCCACCCCCCCTCGTTTAAACGAACTGCCGGCTGAAGTCCGCGAGAAAGGTGGCAACCCTCTAACAATAACGAAGGATGGAGCTTCATCGCCAAAAGTCGAAGTAAGTTGATCGATGCATTCCTGTCTTGATAATTCACGTCGAAAGTCGTAAAAAATCATCGCACAAAAATGTTCACGAGTTAATTCTATTTTTTCGCTGAGAGAAAATTTTCAAGTCACTGTAAACAACACAAGTTATGCTCAAATGACAAAACATTCTGAAGAAGATTATGGTTAAAAAGGTCAAACTTTCAATTGGAAACGTCAAATGACGCCTGTAAACACTTAGTATTGCCAAGGATCAAAATATAAAAGGCAACCCTCGTATATAATATCGTTAGAACAGGAAATATGTGGTCAAAGATTCGAGGGTAGAATAAAAAGTTTCGGGTCCCACTCAGAGATGGTGTCACTAGGGCAATTCTGCGCTAGCATTATATAATACTAGATGTCATGCGCGCGTCCGTATTTCTTAATTGCACAGATTTTTTCTTAAAAATGATTAAAATAACTCTGAAAAAATCATTCATAGAAAATGTTACAATTATTTCCCACCTAAATATTGTATATTTATAATTAAACCTGTTAAAATCTGTATTATTTCCTATAAGTTATAAAGCTTTTCCTTTAAAATTTACTTATAATAATACAGTAAACTTCGCTCTGCTCTGTTCACCGCATAATAGATTCCAGAGATGCCAGAGGTTCAGTAGTTCAATTTTAGGAAAAAAAAGAGATTTTTTTTCAAAAAAGGGGATTTTTTTATAGTGTAAGCGGAGTGAAAATACATCAATAAATACAATATTTTTTATGATATTATGTTTTTTTTATATGAAAGTACGTTTTGACCTGACATAGGACGTTTTTAGAACGTTTTTAGGACGTTCTAAAAACTTCTTTAAATTTTTTGCCCACTGGGAAATCATTAAGATAATCCTTTTAATAGTCTTTTTAATGATTTATTTGAATCAGGTCCGTCCCCTTTTTTCCCTAATCCCCTTTTTTTCCCCTTTTTTCCCCTTAAATTTGTTTGACCAAAATGTCAAAATTCCACCCCCTCCAACTCGGCAAATTTTTAGCCGATCTCGTTCAAATTTGGTATGGTAACTACTACTCAATAAGACTAAAATTTGTGCAAGTTTGAGCCCAATCGGATGACATCGGTTTCAAAAGTGTGTTCACTTGAAATATCGCAACATGAAATATCGCAAAATGAAAACAGAATACTTCAACGCCATCTGACAGAATTTTTAGGAACTTTAGTCGGGCTGGGCTGTACCTCGCGCCATTACAAATTACAAGCTAGGACCAGGCTAGAGGCCCCTGGCTTGGCCCAAGAATGGAGCCAGGAAGAAATTAGGCGATTGCCACACGGGCCATATATGTATAAGTTCGAGTTAGAAAATAGTAGCCTTTTTGTTGACTAAAATTGAATTCTAAGTTACAATTTGTCTTATACACTCGAACCCCTCAAATTTCACCATCACAAATTTCACAACACCTCAAATTTAATCACATTCCTCCCTCAAATTTCACCAACATCTTTCACACTAAACACGTTATATCACTACGCATGCCATGGCAGTTGGCATCTGATTGGCGCGCAGTTTAAAGTACTGAAAAATATTATTTTATACGCAATACGCATGCGCAAAATTGATGTGACTATAGAGGCAAAGAATTTGGTGAAATTTGAGGTAGTCGAGTGTAGTAAAAAGGCATGGAATGGAAATCTCGAATCGAACTCGAAAAATATCGAATTGAAGGCAGCCATGTTTAAATTGAAGGCTGCCATGTTGGTTAATGAATTAGCATTGGCATTGAATGTAGAAAAGAACATAGAAAGTAGCGCGACGACGGCCGCGAAGCGGCCGTCAGTGGCACTATTGAAAAATTAAAGGAGAACCTTGACTCGGGATTATTTTCTTATAAAAAAGAAAATCAGCTATTTTTGAAAGCTCTTGTGTAAAAAGGCGCTATGTGTTGTATGTAAAAATTCGAGTCAGAAAATAGTAGCCTCTTTGTTGACTAAAATTGAATTCTAAGTTACAATTTGCCAATTTGAGTAGTTAGGTAGATAGCGTCCGCATCGTTGGGGACTCTAATTCTGGCACGTATGCACGTTCGTAGTCTAATCAAATTTACGAGCAGTCGCTCCTCCATTGTACGCATTATGTCGGTCCATTTAGCGACCTTCTGCATGTCCTGCTTGAAGGAGAATGTGATAGCTGAGAAGCAGTAGGATATGTAATAAGTACAAGTCTATGAGTGGCAATTTTACAAATGAGAAGAAACTTTCGTTTCGCATCGATCTTGATTACCGACCTGCCGGATTTAGGATTTAGCCATTTGTTGGATGCCATCACTGCTTCCTAGACTATTTTCCCGGGTTCCCAAAAAACCGGAAACTCGGAGCTCAACTCAACTCGCAAGGCAGAAGGTAGTGTAGAAGACGGGGGCGACTGCGACTGACTGGATGGATCGATAGAGGACGTGCACATTGCACAACCTTTATAGCACAGCCGTAAAGATCACTAAGCGAAAAAGCGGATTATCTTCCAGAAACGAAATTGTTGGATAATTTATGGGAACATCACTTCAAATAACCCCATAATTCTTCTATACTTTTTTTAAACAAACTTCTTTCTTTTAATTCAGTGTTAAAAACTCTCTCCAATCAAAATTAATCATGTGGGTTTCCCTTTATAATAAGATGGGATAATAATTTCAATTTTCTAACTCTTAATTCGGAAAATGTTGTCCCTTTTCACGGTTAATGTTTATCTGAAAAGTGGAAGTGAATTAAATTAAGCATGATACTTTTTATAAATTGTTATGAATAATCTAGTTCTATTTCGTTTTAAATAATATCTGCTTTATTGCAAAGATTTCACTTTTTTCACTGCTTCACTTTGCCCTGCTGCTGCTGTTGGCATCGTATAACGTAATGTATCCTAATTTTGCTCTTTATTTGAATGTAAGTAACTTATTTTATCCCTCTATCAATTTCTCTGCCAGTTTTTGCAGTACATTTAGCTTGGGTTTCTTTTGTAATAGACAGAGGTAGATCGGAATATATACATATAGATTTATGAATTAGTTAAGTCATTCTCAACTTGTTTCATTTCTGAAGAGTAAAGTCGGTTCGATATATAATGTATGTTACATGCAAGCAGTGAGCGCAGGCTGTGCAACAAAATAAGATTATACCATTCTGAGGACAGTTTTACAATCAAGCATAAACAAAATGGAAATCAATTATTTAGTTTCATATAACTTGAAAAATGGACAACTTTATAGAAAATTCGTTGATTTTAGCTGTAAATAATAATGTGTCAATTATAAAAATGAAATCTTCAAACGGATTGAGATTGTTATCTTACTTTCAATTTTGTTGGCAGTTAGCACTATGACATGGTTGTCTTATTAAACAATTAATGAATAGAAAAAGGTATGGATGAATACGTATAGAAACAGAATATTGTAATTTGAATAATGAAATATAATAATAGAAAAAGGTATTTCTGAGTAAATTTTAAATAAGTTGAACTTTATGGGTCAATGGTCACGCTTAGATTGACAGAATTTTAACCTGATGACAAAAGGACTGTCAAGACTGTTCCTTAGCAGACTGTACTGTTAACCTTTCCATTTACAACATTTTTTTAACAAATTGAATATTACTTCTATAATTTACATTTGACAAAAAATTGTAGGTGTATTTTCAATAAAATTATAAATTATTCTATAATTGAACTAAAATGAATTTTATCATATATTTTATAAAACTTTACATAAAAATTGATGAAAATATTGGAAAATCAAGTGCTTGGCAAATTAAAAACGAAATTTTGATTTGTGTTAGCATAAGCGAATGTATTATGTATCTCAGAAATCATTCTATCTCTGTGAACCATACGGTTGTGAGCTTATCGATTAGAGGGATTGCAAGCAACGACCTGAAATTTAGCTCGCACCTGTGTACTGAGAGCACTATTCATATTTCATTACGAGACTCGACCTCCCATGTAGGTGCTGTTTTCTTTACCTCTTCCTTTACCTATCATTATTTTAACGTCCACTGCTTGAAGAATACACTTAAAGGGGGAGTCTGGTCCAGCCGAGGCTTTTTTTCAATACGTTTTTTTCAAAGATAAAATTTACTTTTGTTCACGAAACTTTTTTCACATGTAATAAAGGTACATTTTAGCAACAAAAAACACCATTGAAAATTTTATTATAACATATACATATATTGCTATAGGAAAAAATGGCGAACATGTAAAATGAAAATTGACGACAAAAAATCGGTCTTAATTTTGCAATAACTTTGTCCTATAACAATAATTTTTCATAAGTCGAGGTTCATCCGCATATAAATTTAATTTGCTTTAATTTAAGCTTTGAATGAAGTGAATCGGATGAAAATTCAATCAGCTACAATTCCAGCTAATTTGGTCAGTCCCTCCGCTTGCGGCCAAACAATTTAGTTTTTTTGAAAAACAGGCAGCAAGCCCCCCTCCTGACTTCGAGAAACCCTACTCGGCAAAAAGAAATTTCAATTCGTGTATTTTTGCGGCCTAAAAACTATATATATTCGAAATGACTTTTTGTCCGTTGCTCCAACAGCCTTAAGTAGATTCAGTGGCGTAGATAAGGGGGGGGATCAAGGGATCAATCCCCCCCATGAGTCTTTTAATATCACGTTAGAATTAAGAAAATTACTCTGTTCCACGTTTATTTATGTTTATACTTAAATTTTTTACCAAGTCATATCCCCCCCATCGAAAAAAGTTATCTACACCACTGAGTAGATTTAAGCATTATTACACTCGACTCTCCCAATGATGAACAAATCCAAGCCAGAGACCCTCCCAATGATGAAAAAATTTCTTCTCTCAAATGACACATCAGTTGCGCATGCGTATTGCGTATAAAATAATATTTTTTAGCAGTTTAAACTGCGCGCCAATAACAACCAATCAGATGCCGAGTACAATGACTTGCGCAGTGGTATCAAGTGAATATTGCAAAAGATTTTGTTCATCATTGAGAGAGGAATGCGTTCATCATTGGGAGGTTTTCATCTTTGGGAAGTTC